>JACWFO010000220.1:0-90508 GCA_019775505.1 Leucosporidium yakuticum
ACCCAACCCAACCCAACTCTATCCTGACCCAACCCCAACCCTCTCACTTTGGGCTGTCAACTTGGCCCGTCCTGTAGTTCAGTAAGCTCGGTAAGCAGTTTAGTGTGTAGTACGTTTGAGACACTCTCTGTTGCACTCCTCAGCTGGTCTGTAGCTCTACACCGTCCCACGCAAGTTCGGTGCTCAGTTCTCGGCTCGCTTGACTCCCAAGTCCTCAGCCCACGGTAAAGACAAAGTTGCCCCGTTCTGCACGGGACTAGCTAGCCGGCTACCTAACCCTCACGCAAAGAACAGCCAAACACTGTGTTTTCAATCTAGTTCCCATCCCTACTCCCAAATGAGGTTGCTATCACTGTCCAACGAGGCGGTCATTCCCCCGCTCTTCGGCTTGAACTTGGGCTCGGAGGAGGTGAAGTTCTCCGAACGAGGTCCGCTCTTCGGCTTGCCCTTGTTGCGCTGCGCTTCCTGCTCGAGCATCCTGCGAGAAAGAAAGAGGAGCATCAGCACTAGCGCAAGAAAAGTGCAATAGCGGAGAAGCACTCCAAGATCGAGCACGAACGCCGAAACTCACCTCGCACGCTCGAGTCCTTTCCTGTGCTCCGCCAGACGTTGCAAGCGCTCCCTCTCTGCCTCATCCTTGAGCGCAGCAGCCTTTGCTTTGGCTTTGGCATTCTTGGAGGCTTGAGCGGATTGCGAAGCGGAGGGGAGGCCGGGGATGGAGCGAGCGGGCGCAGGGTTGGAGGCGGCAAAAGCGGAGGAAGAGAAAGAGGATCCTCCAGCGGAGCGAGTAGGTTCTGTGCGAGTGAAAGCAAGCTCAGCGAGACATCAAACGACGAGAAAGCTGGATTGAAGCTCACTCTTGACGGGCTTGGCCGTTTCCCAAGCTCCCTCATCCTCGTGCTGCTCCCATCCATCGTCTCCCCAAGGCTCAGGCTCGGGCTCCTTGGCTCCGAGCTTGCCTCCCACCACCTTCATCACACGGGCAGCTTGCGGAGTAGGATCGATCGACTCATCCCTCATGTCCGAGGTTGCCGACTTGGGCTCGGAGCGGAGGGCCTTCTCGGCAGCAGTCTTCTTGGGCTTTGTAGCGGGCGTCGAGGAGGTGGTGGAAGTGGGAGGAGAGGGAGCGGCGACCTTGGCGAAGGAAGGAGCGTTCGAAGAAGGGGCGATGGGAGCGGGTGCTGGTGCTGGTGCTGGGGTGGGAGCTGGAGCAGCAGGAGCTTTCCCCTTCTTCTTCTTGGGAGCTGAAGTCGGCGCGGGAGCTGGAGCGGTAGCAGCGGGCGCAGGAGCGGGGGCGGGCTGCGTCGTGGCCTGGGAGCTGATGTTCTCCTTCTCGGCGGTTGGAGACTGCTCTTTGACCTGCTTGCGCTTCTTCTTGTTCTTGCTCTTCTTTCCTTCTGCTTCTGAACCCGTAGACGAGCCTCCCTTGGAGCTCGACACGAAGACGACTCCCGCGATGAGTGCTCCTACGAGTCCCACTTCCACGATAGTACCGAGCGACACGGTGTAGTCTCTGAGAAAGCTCATTGTGTTGCTAGGGAGTAGTCCAAACGAGTCGAAAAGCGAGAGACGAGATGAGAAGCGAAGGGAAGGAGGGAGAGCCGGAAACGCGCTCGCGTGAGGGGAAGTCAGGCGAGCCAGGGGCTTCAGGTAGTCTCAGAGTGCTGAGCAGACCAAAGAGGGATTCGTGTAACTCATGCATCGCTCACTCACCAATCTCTTGCTCAACTGGCCTTAGCGACTGAGCTCCCTCGCCGAAACAGCACCGAGCTCCCTTCGCCGCTCATCCAGCAAACTAACGACTATGTCCATTTTTACGGCTACAGATTTCTAGATTGAACCAGTGCTCCACTTCTTGGTCTTGACACCGAGCTCCACCGCGGCGTTGCCCCAATCCTCGCCGTGGTTGTGTCCGGGGGTCTCCTTTCCTACACCAGCACGCTGCAGCGCCTGCTCCTCAGTAAGGCAGTTGAGTACGCCGTAGATGACGGGAACGCCAGTGTCGAGCTGCACGCGCATGAGGCCGTTGGTGACGGCGTCGGAGATGTATTCAAAGTGAGCGGTCGAGCCCTTGATGAGGGTGCCGATGGCGATGACGGCGGCGAAGGGACCCTTGGAGAGAGGTGCAGCAGAAGTGGCGGATCCGGAAGCGGGGGCATCGAGGAGGGTGGAAGCGCCCATCAAGTCCGAGGCGTTCGCCGAGGCTTGGATTTGCGAGGCGGCGATGAGCCTGTGGGTGGAGTCGAGAAGGGTCAGCTCACTCTGTACGATGAGGTTTCACACTACGCGACATTGAAGCTGTTGACCGACTTCCGTTGCAAAAAAAAAACCCCGCTCCGGCCGAAGGAGATGCTCGGCCAGAGAGAGAACGCAGTGATGGGCAGCAGGTCGAGCTTCGACTACTACAGCGTGCGATTTGAGGAGGCTGTCGCTCGCGAGGAAGACCTGACGTCCCGCACTCGTCCTCGAGCGCCGAACGCCATGTCGAGCGAGCTCTCGCCCCCCCTCGCCCTGCTTTCCCACGCTCCTTGGAGTAGGGGATGGGCCAGCTATCGACTTCCACATCACTGGAGCGCTGCTACACGCATCCGGATAGCAGGCGAGCGCAGAGACTGCCCAAGAGGACCGCCTCCCCTGCGAACGAGCTCCTTCCTGCCCTCCAACGATGAGCTGCACCCAATGCACCGCTGTAGCGATACAAAGTATCACAGCAAGCGTCCAAGCTGGAAACGGCCTCATCCCCTGCTACAGCCCTCCTCGCGCTTTCACGGCCGCCAACACGCACCAACCGGTCCGTCCGTCCCTCTCCTCTGCTTCCCTACAGCTCCAAAAGCAGCATCAACACCCGCCAAAGCATCGCAGAACTCACCTAGAGCAAGCCAAAGGCAGCTCGTAGCTCCCGGGGACGGTCTCGACGACAATGTTGTCGCGCTTCACTCCCGAGTTGACCATGGTATCAATCGAGCCCTTGACGAGCGGCGTGATGACGGCGTCGTTCCATCTGTAGGAGAGCAAAGCACCCTTGCAACGGCTGGTCAGCTACAGCGCCGAGGATGTACGAATGACGAGCTGAGCTGACCGAGCGTGGACGATGAGGATGCGCAAGTCGGAGCCGTCAAACTTCTCCGAGGGACCGAGGCCCTTTACGGTAGGATCGATAGTAGGAGACATGTTGTAGTCGAGTAGCGGTGAAGAAGCGACGAGGTGAGATTTGAGGAAGGAGCGAGAGAAGCGCGGAGAGGGACTTGGGAGGCTGATCAAGCCTCAGGGGTAGCGACTTCGCCGCTCGGAACTCTCGTACAGCGCGAAGTAGCAGTTAGAAAAATCTGCCGTGTCTTCTTATTCCCCTAGTATAGCTGCTGTACAAACGAACCGATGCGAATCTCGTGCCCCCACCACCGAACGAGGAAAAGGGCTCCCTCCTCCAACGACGCTGCACTAAACTAGTCGGATCTAAATCCCAACAATATCTAGCGAAACTCCCTCCCTCCCGCTCCCGCCGAGACAGGCGAGATCTGCCTCAATGGGGGACTCTTGCTCCTCACCCGCACCAACTCGTCCGCCTTGGAATCCTCGGCGTTCCCACCCCGATTCACCAACGAGTCGCCCCTTCTCCTAGGCGCCACGTTGCCAAACAGCGGCGCATGGGTGACTGCCGCCGAATCGGAGGAAGGAGCGAGTCCCTCGGCGGGAGGGCCGACGTCCTTGAAGCCGAGGACGGGGCTAGTAGCAGGCGAGGCGGTCGTGCTTCCCGATCCCGAGTAGGCGTCGATGATCTCCGAGGCGTCGAACGAGCCGGTCGAGAGCTGAGAGATGTTGGAGACCCGCCGCCTGTTTTGCTCCTCCGCCGAGCCGGTCGAAGTTCTTGGTCCGGTCGACGGTGTGGGCGAGACCTTGCGAGAGGTGACTTGGAAACCGCTGTCGGGCTTGGGGTAGGAAGAGACGGGGATGGGTCGATGAGGAGGATACGACTCGCGATGGGAGGGGAGGCTGCCGAGCGGTCGATCGTCGTCGTCTTCGTCGTCCGAGGAAGAGAGAGAGGAGGAAGAGGTCGAGGAAGCTCGATACATGTCGGCGGGAGCGGAGGCGCGATCGGGAGAGCGCGAGGCCGAGTGTTGGGGAGGAGAATCCGACGAGGTCGAGGGGGAGGGAGCGACGACGACGTGAGGAATAGGAGGGGGAGGAGGGGGGTTGGGGGACGAGTGGTGAGGTGGAGGAGGCTGCGAGTGGTGTTGCTGCTGCTGCTGGTGAGGTTGCAAATGGTGGGAGGGCGGAGGAGGATGGTTCTGCTGCTGTTGCTGTTGAGGGTGCATTTGCTGCTGATGGTGATGCGGACCTCCTTGACCTCCTCCGCCGTACTCTTGCTCAATCTGCCGATTCTGCTGCTCAAACTGAGGCTGCTTGACGGGCATCTCGGCCGAGCGATTGGCTGCCCTCCTTCCCTGCTGACCCTCGCCAGCGGGCTTGCTGAGTCCTCCACGCTTCTCCTTGGATCCTGACGAGGGTCCTCCTTGCTGGTGCTGCTGCTGAGGGTCGTCGGGACCGCCTCGCATCTGAGGAATGGGGATGGGGACGGGAGCGGGCGCCGCTGGAGGAGGAGCGACGGGCTTGTTGATGATGGAGAGGTACCAGAACCTGCGTGGGGTAGTAAAAAGAGGTCAGCGAGGAAGATAGAAGAAGCGACCAGCGACGAGAAACCCACATGAGGTTGGAGATGAGGACCTGCTCGTACAGCGGCCTTCTCGGGTTGGCGAGCTTGATGTGGCTGAGTCGGTACACGGCTCGTTCGACGTGAATCGGGAGGCGGTAAAAGTTGATGTAGCGTCCATCGGGGGCAAGGGCGCCGGAAGCGGTGGGTGGAGGAGGAGGGGTGCGAATCTCGGGTGGTGGGGAAGGCGTAGGAGGGGCGACGGGCTCCTGCTCGCTCTTGCGCTTGCCAAAGAGACCGCCAAAGAATCCACCCTCCTTCTCCTTGCTCTGCTCCTTTTCCCGCTCCTTGCGCTCCTTCTCCTCCCGATCGCGCGTATCCCTCGCCTCCTTCTCGCGATCCAGCTGCTGCTGCTTGACGGCCGCCTCGACCACTTTTTCCATCTCCTTCTCGCCCTTGTCCTTGCCCTTGCCCTTCTTCTTGTCGTCCGAAGAAGCGCCCTTGACGCTCAATCCGAGGCGAGCCCATCCACTCTTCTTCTTACCGTCGCTCATCGAACTCGAGCGAGACGAAGAGCTCGAAGCGGGTGCTGGTGGTGGAAGGGTGGCAGAGACGGAATCCTTGCGCTCGGGAAGAGGTGCAGGGGCGGGAACGGGCGGTGGAGGGACATAGGGTTGAGCTGGAGGGAGTTGCTGCTGCTGCTGTTGAGGCTGGTGGTGGGTCGACCAGTCGTAGTCGGCCGAGCTGGGACTGGGAGCGGCGGGAAGGGAAGGAGGAGAGTGAAGCGGTGGTCGAACGGGATGAGGTGCTTGCACAGGAGGAGGGGGAAGGGGAGCGTTGAGGTCGACAGGCGAAGTTGGCTTGGTAGGCTCGTCGGAAAGCCAAGCGCCGTCAATGGCATTCGGAGGGAAGTCCTCGATGATGTCCATCGAGGGAGCGTCCTCAAAGTACCGCACCTCGTGCTGATTGTCGGAGGAGGGCGAACTGGCGATGCTCCTTCCTCCTGGATCGCCATCCACGATCTCACTCGCGACCTGCATCGCCTCGCCCGAGTCTAGCGAATCGACGCTGGTGTTTCCTCCAATCGAGTCGTCATCCTCGACGCTCGCCGTATGCGACGACATGTCGCCGGAAGCCGAGCGAACGCGACGTGATGGGCCGAACCGATGTCCTCCTCCATCGCCAGCGAGACCTGCTTTCCGGATCTTGGTGCGAGCGGTGCGGCGAAGGATTTGACCGGGCGAGTGGACGATGAGGGGGCTGTCGCTGTCGGCGGCGGTAGATGGGTCGGAGACGGTGGGCTCGGAGCTGAGGGGGAGATGGGCGCCGGCGGCGGCTGGAGAGAGCGTTTTGAGGAGTGAGAGGAGGGCGAGGGTGAGAGAAACGGGCGATGAGTGAGAAATGGTGTCAACGATCGCCCTCGACGTAAGAGCAGCGAGAACGAAGCAAGGAGCGAGACTCACCAGCGGCGACGAGATTCGGGTTCAAACTCAGCGACCTCCTCAACACTCGACCTAACCGCTCTCCCTCCTCCTCGCCCTCCTTGGCGCTCTCTGCTTCGGCGTGAGCTGTGGTGCAAACAATGGGAGAAGGTCAGCGTTCAGCGCTCATCAAGCCATTGCGAAGCAAGCTCGAGGGGCAGGCACTCACCAGCCAGCTCCTCCAACCGCTGAAGATCCCTAATCGTCAACTCCTCAAAATCAACCCTCGTAGTCGTCCTCTTACTCCCTTCACTCGCCGTCCTCGACAATCCTTCCGGCCTCCTCTCCCTCATCCTCGGCTGGCCCTCCTCCTCCACCCCATCCCCCTGCATCGGCTTATACTCGCCCCTGAGCATACTCTTCTTCCTGTCGACCCTTCCTCCTCCCGCTCCGGCATACCCTCCTCGCCCTCCCATGCTCGTTCGCCGAGCGAGCGCGTCGGGCCGAGTCTGCTCCCGAATGAAGGCTTTGAACTCCTGTGGTGCGAGTTCTGGGTGGAGAGAAGCGGGGAGCCAGAAGAGATCTTGACTGGTGTGAGCAGCGTCGACTCCATCGGGCGAAGGAGGGGAGAAGGCCGAGCCAGTCGGCGAGGGGAGGGGAGGGGAAGGGAGCGGGTGGTCGGAGGGAAGTCGAGTCGAGATGGAGGATTTACGACGGACGAGTGTGCCCGTTTCGGCTGCTGTTGGAGCGGTGGGGGAGATGGGCCCTCCACCGGGGGAGGTTGCTGGTACGGCGATTTGGAGGGAGAGTTGAGGGCGTGAGGTCGAAGGTTGAGGGTGGGATGAGTGGTGTGGGTAGGAGGGTTGCGTTGGTGATGTTGGTGAGGGTGGTGGAAGGTCGGGGTCGACCGAGGCGGGTTGGGAGAGGGAACGTCGGCGAAGGGAGAGGAGGGTTTCCATCTGTGAAGGAGAGTAGAAGGCGGTCAGCACGAGTTCGAATCGAACAGCGAGGTGCGAGTAGTCAATGAGAAAGGATCCCGTGCTCGCCGCCCATCTTTACCCCAAGGCGATGGTCGACCTCGCGTGCGCCGAGCCGATGGAGCGGATCACCACTCCAGCAGCCACCCGTACAAGCGAGCAAGGAGAGGGACGGCGTTCAAGAACTGGCATCAACAGCCACCACGAGCGCTTTTGCACGCGCTGTAGGCGTATCGGAGGAGCCGCCTTGATGCTGCCATCCTTCCCCGCGTTTCGGTTCGTGATGGGAGAGGCAACACGGAAGACGAGAAGCGAGGAGCAGCACTCGGCCCTGCAAGTTCTACACCACACCAGTCGCCTGCGCTCGCTTCCCATGCATTCCTCGGCCGTCGAGATGACGACGAGGTCTGACCGCAGCAGTAACACGCATCCCTCCCCTTCGGCGGCTCCGTTCTGTAGCTGAACCAGCCAGGGAAAGAGCTCGGTGACTCACCTCTGCTCGGAGTTCACCCGCCGAGATGGCACCCGCTTCGCCTGTACCATCCTGAGCCATTTCCCTCGCCCTTTGGTTGTCCTGCTCCCTCTGCCTGAGTTCCTCCGCTTGCGCCTCCTCCCATGTACGCGAGGCTGAACCTGAACGAGCCCTAGTGTGTAGAGGTGCTGTTGGAGAGAGTTGGTCTGGTTGCTGAGGCGCGTAGGCGGAGGTGGGTGAGAGGGACGACGAGGACGAGGTGGAGGGGTGAGAGGCGGACGGTGAAGGAGGGGAAGGGGACAAGGGAGGTGAGAGTGACATCCTTAGGGAGTTAGACCTGTTAGAATCAGCTACAGGTCTTGAAAACCGACGTCCGAGCTTGGCGGAAACGGTCTAGGTTGGGAGAGCGGTGTGTTGTGAGGAGGCTCGGCCTGGGTGTTGGCTGTAGAGAGGTAGGGAGAGGATGAGGCAACAGGGAAGCGTACCTTGATCACAATCGAATCGAACCTAATGCGCTACAGGCTGAACAATCGAGGTGAAAGGAGGCGTTGGTCGCTGAGAGCCAGAGAGACGAGGGGAAGCGGGTCCACGCGTTGCTGTAGCACAGTCGAACCGAGGGGGAAGGAGTCGAGGTAGCCAGACGACAATCTGTAGGTGATCAGAAGTGAAAAGAAAGAGGCGAGGTGAAAGCTGCCCCCCCAAAGCAGCGCAACGGTGGGAACCAGAGAGGGGAGCCAGTTGCGCTCGTCGGCCAAGTCGAAGCTTGAGAGCCAAAGTCCAAGGTTGGCTCCCTACAACTCACTCGACTACAACTTCAACTCGAACGGGATAGCTCTGACTCACTCTAGCCAAGCCCTACCCTGCTACAGCTCTCAAGATGAGCTCCTCCCCCTCGCAACCTCCCCCTTCGCTCGCCGCTGCTTCCTCGTCATTTGAAGCAGAGCACGTCCATGTCGTCTACGACCAAATCGCTCTCGACTTTTCTCGCACTCGGCACACTCGCTGGCCTTTCGTCTCGCAATTCCTCGCTTCCTTGCCCGCCGTGCGTTTCGCTCCACAACTCTTTCGCTCGAGCTGAGCTCGGCCTGTACCAGATCCGAGAGCTCACCCATTCCTCAAACAGGGCTCTGTTGTACTAGACGCTGGATGCGGTAACGGCAAGTACCTAGGATGCAACTCGGTCCTCCCTTGCGAGCAACCAGGAGGAAGGGAAGGGGGAGCTTGGCCCAAAGCCGATCCTGCGACCTCGGCGTCATCTAAGAAGGGCAAGGGGAAAGCCGATGCTTTGAACGAGTCGCTCCCCGTCGCTTCAGCCGCGCAGGACGCTCAAGCCAGCGCACGAGCGGTCGAAGACGAGCCCCGAATCCTTCCCGTCGGTTTCGACATGTCATTAGGCCTGCTGGGAATCGCTTCCTCCAAGGGCCATGAGACTATCCGAGGAGACTGCTTCGACATGAGCATGATTCGACCTGCCGTCTTTGTGAGTGTGTTTCGGCGCTTGAGGCGACCCTCGGCGCTCGCTGATCAGTTCCTTCCCCTTCTCCTTCTCCCGTCATCAGGACCACGCCATCTCCATCGCTACAATCCACCACTTTGCTACCCCCGAGCGTCGTATGCAGTCCGTCAAGGTGCGCTCTCCCCTCTCTTCCCCTCTCCCAGCGCTAACCCTCTGCTCGGCCCTCACAGCAAATCATCGTCTCGGTCCTCTCACCTCGTCCCTCACCCTCCACTCCTTCCACATCGGCACCACCAACTTCTCGCATCCTCATCGTCGTCTGGGCTCTGGAGCAAGATCCTGCCCTCGCCGGAGAAGGCAGCGCTCGGAAACGGCAAGGCGGCAAGAAGGGCGCCATCGCCGTCTCCTCCCTCGGCGCTAGTGGAGCATCTTCTCCAGGAGACGAGCAATCACATCCATCGGAAGTCAAGGCCGACGATCAAGAGCAAGACGTCTTCGTCCCCTGGGAACTTCAAGCGCCTCGCCAACCCCGAGCACCGAAACTCTCCTCCCTCTCGAAAGCCGAACGGGCGGCCCGACTCGCACAAGAAGCAAAAGAGGCTGCCCAAAAAGCAGCAGCACCCCCTCCTGAGCCGAAACCGACTTTCAACCGCTACTACCACCTGTTCCGGCATTACGAGCTCTCGGCGTTGGTTCGGTGGGCGGCCAAGAGCGTGGGAGGGAGGTTCGTGCAGCCTGAGGGGTACGGGTTGGTTGAGGAGAGTGAGGAGGAGAAGCTGGAAGGAGTCGACTCGGCGTTGGAGAAGGTGCAGCTCGGCGCCGAACGGGGAGGATGGGAGTTGGTCGTCGAGCTGGTAGAGGAAAGGTGGGAGAGGGAGAATTGGGTTGGGGAAATTGGAGTTAGATGGGAGAAGAAGGATGTAGCTGTGTAGAGTCTAACTTGTAGCTCTTTCGCAATTCGGGCTCTCAGACCTCCGCAAGTTGAATGACCCTCGCCCGTTTCGCATCTCTCGTTCTTTCCCTTTCACCTCTTCACCTCGTCTCGAGATTCACCTCGTCTCGGAGCCTCAACAGGCTGCTGGACAGCACCTCTTTCAGCTCTAACAACCTACTACCATGTCACTCGCTCCGGAGACGCTCATCCTGCAGGACGAGAACGCGCTCGCCGTCTTGAAACGACCTCAGCTCGTCGAGTTGTGCAAGCTGCACCACATCAAGGCAAATGGAAAGGTGTGTACCCTGAGCCTGCTTTCTTGCCCAACGTCCAGCTGCAGCGCTACAGCACGCTCTTGTTGAACGACTGCGTTCTTGGACTCAGGAGTCAGCCTCGTTCAACAAACTCGCTGACTCCTGCACCCTCGCCACACTACAGAACGTCGAACTCGTCGCCAAGCTGCTAGCACACGGCCAATCGCTGCAGAGAGTCGAGGATGGCGACGTTTCCAACGCTTCGAGCTGGGCTGTGGTCTCCGAGCCAGACGAGGAAGCTCAAGCTGAGGCTGAGCAGATGCAAGTCGAGTTTGGACTGCAGGGTGAGTGGCTACGATGTCCCTCTTCACGCGCTCGATCTACAGCTCATCCGTCCTCTCCCTTTCGCAGGCGGCGGTCGGTCGACGAACGGCACCGGCGTTTCGACTTCATCGTCTTCCTCCTCGCTCGCCTCCACCATTCGCTCCGTCTCTGGATCCATCTTCAAACGCCTGCAACACTCGCCGGCCAAATCCAGCACTCCCCTCGGTTCTCCCGCTCCCCCTCCTCCCGCACCAGCGCCGAGCTCCCCCGCTCCTCAGCTGCCCACCACCACCGAAACTACTTACGATCGCCCTCCAACACCCAAGATTTACCCCTCCCTCTCGCCCACTTCCATTCGCTCCTACTCGGCGTCTGGTTCACCCAAGCCGACGCTCAACTCGACCTTCACCGCCGATTCGCCTCGCTCCTACATCAGCGGAGGGATTCGCGTCGTCGCTACTCAACCGGACGATAGCTTTGAGCACGATACTTCGATGGATAGTATCGAACCCCCTACGACGACGACCTTTGAGCTCCCCACGACGGCACCCAAGGGAACGACTCGCATCGGTCGTCTCGCCTCGGGCGATACCCCGCCTCCCGCTCCTTCTCCCGCGTTCATCTTTGGATCCCCTTCCACTGGTGTTTCGACGTTCGCGCCCACCTCCTTCACCTTCTCCGCGCCTTCAACCTCGACTTCGCTCGCTGGACCGAGCGCCGAGAATAGAGGAAAGACGGCCGCTGAGCTCGTCATGGAGGAAATGAATAGGAGAGCGATGGAGAGTAAAGCTACGGGAGTGGTCTACGGCTTGAGTGCGCTTGGAGATGGTGGAAAGGGAGTCGACGCGCCCGGCACGGCCGAGAAGAGGAAATTCGAGGGAGCCCACAAGAGGGCTTTCGACAAGTGAGCTCTTGTCTTTCCCTGATCATCCGATCGGCAATTGAAACCTACTCGCTCGCACAGGATGGACTCCATCACGAACCACTACGCCGCCAAGCGTTCGGCACTCACTCCCTCGACCTCTTCTGCGACGCTCATGCGCTCCTCTTCCTCCTCTCGTTCCCTCCATCAATCGACGAATACCGCCACTCAACCCTCGGCTAAGCGCATCAAGCTCCCTCCCTCCGCCTCGTCCTCGCTCCTGAAGTCGTCTTCGTCCAAGAGCTTGAGCAAGGCCGCCTCGTCCTCGTCGTCGGATAAAAAGATCGTTTCCAACCTCCTCGGTGAAGGATGGGCCTCTGCCGCTCCTTCTCAGTCCGTCTCCCTCGCCGCTTCCATTCGCTCGACCTCGGGCGCTTCGAGCAGTCGCTTCGGCGCTCCTTCTACCCTCAGTTCGAGCACGGTCGGCAAGGGCAAGGCCAAGGAGATGCGCGAGGGTTTGTTCCCGAATGATGGCAAGGACGAGGAGCGCGCCAAGGAGGCCGAAGCGAGGGTCAAGGAGAGGGCGGAGAGGAAGAGGAAGTTGGAGTTGGCAAAGGCGAGGAGGAAGAGTCAGAGTGGTGCTGGAGCGGGTGGGGTAGGAGGAAGGAGGAGGAGTACCTTCGTTGGCCGTGAGTTTTTGACTCGACGTCCAGCCAAAAGGACGAGCTGACTGTCTCCCTTCTTCTCCATAGCCAAACCTCGCGAAGGAGGCAACGCCGCCTCTCGCTGGGTCAAAACGGCCATTAAGAAGTTCACCGCGACTACTCCCGCTCCTCCTCTCCCCCCCGCTTCGACTTCGACGATTCGCACCCTTCCCAAATCTACCTCCGCCGCGGCACTCCCTTCGCTCGCCAGCAGTACCTCCTCCCGAATGACCGCCTTCTCGCCTTCGACCTCCAAGCCCGCCTTCAGCGCCGGGCCTTCTCGCGCATTCGCTCCTTCTTCCTCTACTGCAAGCACGAGCACCGTCAAGGGCGCTTCGTCGCCGCAGGTCAAGAAGGAGCCGGGATGGAAGCGCTTCAACTTGCAGGAAAGCCTCGCCAAACCGTTGAGCTACACGCCGAAGCTGGGTATGTCGTTTTGCTTCCTATAGCTTTA
Organism: Leucosporidium yakuticum; assembly: GCA_019775505.1. Lineage (NCBI taxonomy): Eukaryota > Fungi > Basidiomycota > Microbotryomycetes > Leucosporidiales > Leucosporidiaceae > Leucosporidium > Leucosporidium yakuticum. The sequence goes on from JACWFO010000220.1 coordinate 12,507, forward strand.
TTGGGCTCTCACTGACTCGCTCGTCTTCCACCGCAGGTCCCATCAACCGCGACAGCTCGGCCTCCACTTCGCACACCAAGCCTCGTCCCATCTCCTCCATCTCGTCGCTCGCTTCCGCTTCGACCGCTTTCAGGACCAGCGCCATCCCCGGTCACAAGCGTACTTCCTCCCTCTCTCGCCCGAACGGTCCAGCACGGAGCCTCTCGCTTTCGCAAAGGGTTGCCAACCCCGCCATGCTCGGCGCGGTCAAGCCTGGCGCTGGTGCTGTAGGCACAAAGATCGAGGAAGAGGGTTCGGCTCCCGCGCAGACGCGGGAGCCGAAGCAGGAGGAGCAGGACGTTCAGATGCCCGGCGGGTTCGGCTTCGACTTCCCCTCGGTCCCGACCATCTCCATCCCCTCCATCTTCCCGTCGCTTCCTTCGAACCTTACGCCCCTCCCTCTCGCTTCCCCCGCCGCCTCGGCATCCTCGACCTCGGCCCTCCAACCCCTCACCAACACCCTCTTCTCCCCTCCCCCTGCCTCGACGAGCGCTGGCGCTCACTCTACCACCACACCTCTCAAGAAGTCGGGCATCCCCTCTTCAGCAAAGAAGACTCGTACCGCTGCTGGATCGAAGCTCGGTGGAGGGGTGAAGGGCAGCAAGCTCGAGAAGACCGCGTTGGAGAGCAGGGCGAGGAAGGTGGTGGCCAAGAGGGCTGGTGGGGTTGGAGCGACGGGGAAGAAGAGGACTGCTTAAGTTCAGTCTTTGCTGTGAGAGTATTTGCTTTTGGGCGGGAGCTGGATCCAGGGAATCAAGGAGAGGGAGGAGAAGCCGAGTGAGCAAGGACACTTCGATTTTCGTTTTAGGAGCAGGGATGTAGCGCTCTCCATTTGATCCACTCGTACCTTTAGTTTTGTGTATTTTTGCATCGCAGTACCGTCTATACGTCCGATGCGAAGTCCGAGCCCTCTCGCGAGCTCGACTTGGGCGAACTCGACCGAGCGCTTCTTGATCTGTCCCCACTCGTTCGTCTCCAGCTCACATCGCCTCGTCGTGCCTTCCTGGGATCCTGCTACTACAGAACAGCTTGTCAGGCTGTTTGATCTCTATCCGAATCAGTGGTGTCGCATCCAAGGATTCCTGTACGAGATTTCGAGGCGGCGCTACCGGGAGGACGAGATTGCTAGAAAGTGGGAAGAGATTGACGGTGAGTGACCGCCAGCGTGCGGAAGGGAAGGGAAGCGGAAGAAGACCGAAAGCTTACCTTTGAATAAGCTACAGAATCGGGAGATGCAGCTCGGATTCGCTTGCACGACGGCAAGTGCTTCGGAAGCGACGAGCTGGCCCTGCACTACTAATTCCCCTTTCTTCCCTTCGATGCAGGCTCTCCTCCAGTGCTTCAAGTCAAGCCAAATTTGAAACCTTCAGCACAGGTTTCTCCCGAAGGAGTCCCTGCCGTCCCAAAGAGCAAGAAACCGCCCGTTCGTGCAGTCTCGCCCGAGCTCGGCCTGGTTGAGGAGGAGGATGATCCGCTTCATACTCAACAGGGTGAGTGGGCAAAGCACCTTTTTACATGCCTTCGCAGAGCTGACCCCTGCTTCTTAGCAGAGATGCCCCGACCCCGTCGTGCTCCTTTCACCTCTTCGACTGACGCCGAGGCTTCTTCGAGCGAGGAAGATGAGCTCGCCAACCTCTCGGTGAAGAAGCTGAGCGTCGTCTAATCTTCAGTTGATTCCCTCGCTGACCTCCCTTCCCTCCACAGCTCAAGAAGCAGGTCGACTTGCGGGAGAGGAAAAAGAGGAAGATGGAGGGTTGTCCTCGGCGCTCCCTTCTATCGGCGCTAGCTCTTCTTGGCTGACCTCGCCCACTCGTTCCCTACCTATCATCACCTTCCAGCTCAACAACATAACCCAGCTGCTCGATCTCGAGCTCTTCAATCGCGAGAAGGAGGGAGCGGCCGACGACCTTCACCTTCAAGATGTCAGGAAAGCGTTGCGCGATGGTGTGAAGAGTGAGTCGAGTGTCTCTTTCCGCTCGATCTTTTTTGGCGCACAGTCTTTGACCCTTTCTCTGCTTTTTCCAGAGCTTTAGTCGCGGCCGAGCTGCCTCGCCGAGTCGGAAGGAAAGAGGGTTCAGCATCAGGCGACAAGGGCGATTCGATGAGGGCGATGGTTGATGAGTCTTGGTTTCCTTGTTGAGCACATGCAAAAATACGAACGAGGCTTGCGAACCCTTGTCGGCGCCTGGCTCTGTTTCGGCGCTCGGCGAAAGGCTCCTCCAGAAGCGCTGTTTCAAGCGCGGAAGCGATCCGGAAGACCAGGAGGTGGAATATAGCTACTTTACTGCTTCCGAGCTCCGACCGAGCTTCCCTCTCGCCCCCTTGCTTGAGCGGCGAAGACGAGCGAATCGACCCTCTTGACCTTCGACCACTCACCTCGTCTCAAAAGCCGCTTCAGCTTCGCCTCGTACAGATGCAGAAGAAGCGCTGGACCTACTCGGAAGATCAGAAGCTTCGCACTTTCGTGAAGGCCAACACCACCTCGTCGGGAGAAGTGAGGTGGAACGGCGTGACTGACAAAATTCCCGGCCGCACCTACCCAGGGTGTGCCAGTCGCTGGTTCCTCCTCAAGAAGCGTGCGTGAGTTTTGATCTCACGGTGCACCTGTTTCTGAAGCCTTTCACAGAAGATGCAGCTGCTGCTCCCGTCGCCAAGCCCTCCGCTCGAGTCCGACGAAAGCGCTCGACTGCTCGCAAGTCGAAGAGTGAGTTCCTTGGTATCGCGGTGCTATAGATAAGTAAGCTGCCACCCATCTTTTCCGTAGTTCGTCACGCTACTCCTTCGCCTGCTTCCCCTGCTCACATCGCTGCCGTCGAGGAGAGCGAAGAGACGGACGATGAAGACGAGGAGGGGATGGTCGAGTCGATGGTCAGTCATGGTCTTCCTTCGCTCGAGGGTCATTCAGGGGTCGTTCTTGAGCTCACCGACTCTTCGACAGCTTCTCAAAAAGTCCCGAAACCTCGATGAAGCCATCGCCGAGGTCGACGTCGGTCGTTTTTCTGCCGTTAGCTTCGCATGCCGCCCTGATCACTTTCCCTACCCCTTTGCAATAGATCTTCCACCAACACCGTATTCTCAAAGAGAAGATTCGGCACCAGGCTGCCATCGGCGCCATCAAGAAGGAGCACGTTCGGAACCTCGTCAAGCTCGCCGAGCGCAAGCGCCTCGAGGCGATCTTCGAAGGATCTGACGATGGTGCCTTTCGCTCTTAAGTTCACGGCGGAAGCTTTGAAGGTCTTCAGCTGATCGCTCCCCGTGTACAGAGGGCGAAGACGACATGGAAGCGTAGGGCGGGGTCTTCGGGGTTCGAAAGGCTGAGCAAGGGACGGACGAGGAGATGCTTGGAGTGAGGGAGTAGGAAGATGAAGAAGGTGTAGGATAGCTGAAAGAGTCGCTCGAGGCTTTGCCGTGTTTGTTGAGGCGAAAGACGGGCTCGCTTTTCGCCAGCTGCTTCGACCGAGAATCGAAATCCTTCGCCGAAAACACTTTCAGCACTCGTCTAGGGCCCAGTCACGAAAACGTATCACATTGAAGCTGCATGAGAGCCTCCATCATCGCTTCTCACGGCCTACCAACCCGCGAAGCAGCGCATTTTCCCTCGCGAGCGCCTCGTTCTCGATTTTGAGCTTCTGCTGAGCAGCTTCGGTCCTGATCTGAAGGATTTGAAGCTGTGCGGAGGATCAAAGAAATCAGTAGTGTGGCTTTCAACTTTCACAGAGCTAGCGATGGCGTTCACCTCAACCGAGGGGCTTAGTCCGACTTCGAGGTTCTGTCGGCGATGGAAGAGCAAAAGCGTCAGGAGGAAGCGGTAGTCGATTATAAGACGACGTTCTAACCTTGATATCCGGCTTCTCGTCATCTTTGTCGTCGTCCATAGTCAAGTCAAGCATCTCGAGCTGCACAGCCTTCTTTTTTCCCTTCTTTTTCTTCGGCGAGGGAGCTGCCGACGAGGAGGTGTACCAGATGTCAGCAGCCTTCTTTGATACTCTCATACTCAACCATGCAACGTACCTTTATCACCGCCAATGGGCGAGACCTTCTCTTGGACTCCTGCACCGGCGTCTTTCGCCTCGGGCTGCAAGGTGAGCGAGCCGTCGGCCGCGAGGACGGGCTTGAAGTCGGGTACAGGCGAAGGAGCTGTATTTCGAGAGAAGATGCATTAGCTCAACTGTATCTTGTCTTTGACAGGAGAAGGGGCTCACCTTTAGCGCGAGCTGGTTTCGCTTTCGCCTCCCTCGAGCTAGCTGTCCGAGCAGCTTTCCGAGCAGCTCTCCGAGCAGCGCTCTCCTTCCTACGTATCACTCTCGCTGCGGCCTCTGTAGGTCCAAGTCAGCACTTTCCTCTGCCCTCCTCCAGCTCGCCAGCACTCACTGTCCTCCTTCTTCGCTCTCGCCTTCAAGCTCCCGGCTGAGCGCGGAGCCATCCTTTTTGCGATGGCGTCCCAGTCCTCCTTGTCCGGCTCGTACTTGCTCCTCAGGCGCCCAAGCTTCTCGAGCTCCTCCGTAGTATAGCTGTTGGGATCGCAACCAGTCAGAGCCATGTCGAGGCGAGCGAAGCGACGAGCGACGAGTGAGTGGTAAGAGATCAAGCTGCTTTGGGCGTCGAGGGGCGTCTGTAAAGTCGATTCAGGGCTAGCAAGTTCGGGCGAAGAGCGACATTGCGAAGTGTCTTTTTACGTCCTTCGCAAAGGTTCCTTCAGCTCTGTAGGCTCGTGTGGGGAAACCCTCCTTGCCAGCCCGTCACCGTGTTGGCGCTCCGACCCAGTCAGTTCCTCGCCATTCTCGGATCTCTCTCAGTGATGGTCTCTCGATTCAAACAGACGACGATACAGATCCTTGCGACGGCTCGGCGAGCCTACGAGAAAGGGGAGGGGGGAATCTAACGACGACGATGAAGGACTACTGCAGCATGGGTAGTGAAGGGTCGAGCGCGTGAAAGCGCGACTAGGACAACAAGAGGTTCGGGGGGGAAGTAGTACATTCGACGAGATGTGATCAAGGCGGGGGAACCGAGGTCGACGAGGCTGAATCGGCCATCTCGCCTTCCTCGGATTCCTCGGGTGAGATTCCGAGCTCAACTTGGAGGTCGGCGACGTGCTTGTTGCGTAGGACCGAGATGTCGCGGTCTTTGATGAGAGGGCGGAGGTCCTCGCAGGCGATCTGTTCGAGGCGAAAAGGCAAGGCGAAGGTCAGCTCGACGCTCTCCTTCCAACTATCGCCGAGCAAGAAAGGAAACGAAAGTGCACCTTCAGCAGCTTGTCAACCTGATACAAATGAGTCGTCATCGACCTCATCAGAGCGTAGAGACTGGCTGCCGAGTCGCAAGCGAGGATCTCGGCGTGGTTCATCTGAATGATGGCGACGGCAACGCGGAAGAGCATGACGGTGCCGAGGACGAAGATGAGGTCCCAGACGCGGCTGTAGAACAGGGGCGAGGTCAGTGTGCGACAAAGGAGTTAGCAGAGAGTGAGCATCAACGAACAGCAGGGTCTGCGAAAGAGGAAGCAGGTCAGCGACGAGCTCGAACGTCTCTGCCTCTCCCGTCGACTCACCTGAATCGGTAACGCATCCGTGAACAGACTGAGGAACCACCCAAACGTAACGGCCGGGAGCTCGACGCCCAAGGCCTCCAAATGAGCTGCAACGTCGGGGTGCAGTCGTTCGATGAGGTCGCGGAGGACACGCTGATCTGCTTGCGAGACGAGGAGGTGCGAGGTGTAGTAGTCGGACGGGAGGATTTTCTGTTGGGCGAGAGGGAAGGTTAGCGGACGAGCTCGATAAAGGAAGAGAGAAGACGAGTCGAGCGAGCACGAACCTCGATGATGCAGACGAGCACCCAGAAGGCGTCCTCCTCAGCAGGATGAGTGAGAAGTAGAGTGGCTGTGAGATTGTTCATGCCTTGGCAGTCTGCGAAACGGCGAGACAGAGACAGAGTCAGCTTCAGCGCCAAAAGGGGAAGAGAACGCGCCCGAGCGTACAGCCAATCTTGGGGTTGCGCCACGAGTAGGCGATGAGGACGTTGCGTAGTTTGGCGACGCCTGGACCGTTGCCGGCGAAGAAGACGTTGGTAGGGAAGGTGCGATGGCCTGTTTGAGGATGAGGGAGGAGCGAGGTCAGCCGAGCTCGGCGATGGGAAGCGAGTAGCGAGAGCACGTCAACTCACAATCCATGTCGATTTGATTCAAGCACTGATTCTCCTCGCTCTTGTGCTGAGCGAGTAGCTCTTGATACAGCCCAGGCTCCCTCGCCTCGTTGGCACCTGAGCATTCGGCCCAAATCCTGTTCGACGAAGGCGAGAATCAGCGTCGGTCGTCGCAGAGCGAGCAAAGAAGAAAGAAATCGGAACTCACTTTGGTCGATAAACGATAGGCACCCCCTTCCTGACCAACTCTTTAAACTCTGCCCAATCCTCCTTTCCACTCTTCCCCGCCACGCCCATCTGACTAACGCCGACCAAATCCTCACTCCAAGCCTTCTCACTCAAATCCTCACTACTCGCCTCCCTCGCCGCGAACGCCTCGCCCACCAACTCCCCGCCACCCGTAGCCATCACCGTCCTAGGCCGATCCTGCGCCCTCCTTCGCCGCCGCCGCCGCTCGTCCTTCGAGGAGGATTTGTCCTCGTTCCCCCCGTTCTTGGAGGTGGAGGTGGCTAGCACTTCTTGTCGACGTTGGATGAAGGAATCCCAGGCGATCTTTTGAGCGTGCTCGAGGGCGTCGGACATGTCCTTCAGAGTCGTGAGAAGAAGCTTCATGCTCTGTGGACCGGGCTGATGGGTTGGCGTGGGATTGGAAGAGGAGGAAGGGGAACGGATGAGGCGGGTGGGTCGGTGGGGTTGAGGGGAGAGGGTCGTCGTTCCGTTTGAAGTTGAAGAGGAGGAAGGAGGGGGAACGAGCGAAGGCGTGCCGGTCGGGGTGGTAGGGACGAGAGGCGAGCTAGTAGAACTAGTACTCGACTTATCGGTAGCTCCTCCCAAACTCGGGATCGGACTCTTAGGCGCGGGACTCCTGCTCGTCGTCGGACTGCTCCCCATCGCCAGCGGCAATCCCATCGCCACCCTCATAGCCTCCAACTCTTTCTCCAACTCGTCCCTTCCGGCCTCGACCTCTGCCTCCTCAATCAACGCCGCGGCAGCTCTGAGGGCCTCTTCCTCCTCCTGACTCGCCAACGAGGAGGGGTCCCCCCTCGCTAGACGATCCTTCCTCCTCCGAGCTTCACGAAGAAGCTTCATCCCGCTCCTCACATCATAGACGAAGCCGTACCGATCCACTAGGGGCCCGTCCTCTTTCCCTCCTTCCTTCTCGCTAGCACGAGCGAACGAATTCGGGCTCTGCAAAGCGAAAGTAGGGGGAGCCGCCTCGCCCGAGATGGTGGATAACTCCATCGTTGTCGGCGCGTTCGAAGGGACGGGAGAGGAGAGCGAGGAAGAGGTCGGAGCGAGAAGGGAGGTCGAATGCGAGGAGAGGGAGACGGAGGTGGAGGGTGTTGAGAGAGCCGGTTGGGCGAAGGGGGAGTAGCGTGAGAGTTTTGGGAAGAGAGTGAGGTTTGGGGAGTCGAGAGAGGTGGTGGTGGTGGAGCGCCGGATACCGTCTGATTGAGAACGCTTCATGCCGGTGCTGCCGGTGCTGGTGCTCGAGGACGACGAGGAGACTGAAGCGCCGAGACCCAACGCTCGTCCGAACGCGCCCTTGGCACTCGAGACGTAGCTGAGATCCTTGTGACTCTTGCTCTGCGGAATCCCGTCCGTCGAGGCCGAGTAAAGGGGCGTCGCGACGCTGAGGAAGGGAGGGATGTTGCGACTCCCCGAGGATCGACGGCGAGCCTTGAGGGTGTTGTCGCCCTCGTGATCATCCTCCTCATCCTCGGTCGACGAAGGCTCGCCCTTGAGTAACGAAGACGAGGCAAGCGACTCTCCGTCCTCGGCGCTTGGTTGTGACAGGGTCGAAGTCGGTACTGGCGTAGTGAGAGCGAGTGAAGGACTGGCGGTTACGTTCTGCGAGTTGAGCGCCGGTGCTGCTCGGCCTTTGGGCCTCGTAAGCGTAGGCGAGCTGGGAGTGGAGACCCTCCGACCATTGTGGGAACGGGGCGAGAGGGGCGGTTCGTCGTCCGAGGTGCTGGTGGTGGAAGTGTCGAGTGTGTTGGGGATAGAATTGACGGAGAGTAGCGAGTCGGGAGGAGGAGATCCATCGAGTCGGCGTGGTGAAGTCGAAGACGAGGCGTCGGATTGTCCTCTGCGGCGAGTAGGAGAGGAGGGGGACGCCGACGACGATGATAGGGCGAAGAAGCCGAGCGAGGCGTTGGGCATCGGGGTCGTGAGCTCCGATTCTCCTGGCGTCTCCTGCTCGGCATCCTGAGTCTCCTCCCCTCGCTCGGGAGTGACTTCTCGTTCCGCTCGCTCCGATCCATCCTCCTCCTCGGGCTCTTCCACGATCGATCCCGTCTCTCCCACCTCTTCCTCCTCACCCTGCACCGAGCTTGCCAACCCCAACGCACTCTTCCTCCCATCCGCCGTTGAGTCCTTCCCAACCCTGCCCCATCCCTTCCAGCCAATCCACTCTCCATACCCTCCCTTTCCTTCCGTCCCCTCCCCGCCAATCGAAGATGCCCCACTAGCCGTACTCGCAACACTCTTGATACTATCCGAGCGATGATGGCGGCGTTTGGATTTGCTGGCGGGGGAGGTGGAGGGTGGAATATTGAGGTTGAGACCCGAGGCGGAGGACGGGGAGTTCGGAATCGGAGGGGGGAGGAGGGCTGGTGGAGGCGAGTGGGAGAGGGAGAAGCTGCCAAAGAGGCGGGAGGAGAGGGAGGCATGGCGTTGGCGGCCTGGTTTGGGCATTGGCGCCGAAGTGGATTGCGGGGGTTCGAGGTCGGGCGTGGAGCGAGAGGAGGAAATCGAGTTGCGAGAGATGGAAGCGCTGTCGTCTGCTGTGCCGTCCTCCGAGATGGGCGCGCGGAGGGAGGAGGCATTGTCGTCCGAGGGGAAGGGGTGGGAGGATGAAGTTGGCGAGGTGCCAAAATCAAAGGCGTTTTCCGAGATGGCTTCGGCGAGGTCGTCTAGGTTGAGTAGGATCTGCAGTGAAGAAGTAGGTTAGTTTTGTAAGAGAGCTTCGTAAAGCTTCAGAAAGCTCACTTCGGCAACTCCACCTTTCCTCCCTCGGTCCTCTTCCTCCTCCTCGGCTACCTCGTCCCGCCTCAACTCAATCCTCCAATCCTTCTTCCTCTCCCCCTCCTTCTTATCCTCCCCCTCATCTCCAACTCCGACCCTAGCCCTCACCCTGGCCCTCTCAATCTCGCCCTCTCCGACTTTAGCCTCCCTCGCCAGTCCAACGAGGACGTCACACTCCTTGCCCTTCCTCACGAGCTCGAGTTGTTGATCCTCATTCTCTTTTGATAGAGCCGCGACGAGCGCGAGTAGATGGGAAGGCGGTAGCGAGGCGAGAGTGGAAGGAGGGAGGAGATGAGGCGCCGAGGGGAAGGCGAGGTATTTCGGTAGTGGTGGGTCGTGGGTGGCTGTGTCGTCTTGATGGTCGATGGTGGAGATGGTGGTGCCTACGCTGATGGATCTAGCGAGGGAAGCGGAGGAAAGGGAGGAAGGGAGGTGTAGGTCGCCTTGTCTTGCTGGGAGAGTGGCTGCGCTAGCCCTTCTTGTAGCAAGGATGACGCTCTCATCTAAGTGTTCGTCTTGTGCTGGTGAAGCGGGGAAGAGGGGTGATGGGGAAGAGGTGCTAGTTGAAGTGGAAGGGGCAGCAGCAGGGGAGTGAGGGATGAGGATGGGACAAGGTTCGGGGAAGAGGGGTTGGGTTGGATGTTGAGATGGATCGGGTGAGAGTGGATGATCTCGGAGTAGGGAGGGGGAGGGCATCGTCCTGTAGTACAGTAGCAAGAGGGGCGAGGTCAGCGCGGTGAGCGAGTGGGAGAGTGAGACGGACACGGTTGAGAGCGGGTGCGCGGGCAGAGCTGATGAGGTGCAGCTGTAGCAGAGTAGTACTAAGAGTGATCTGTAGTGTGATAGCTCACCTTTACTCGCTGAGTGGTAGCGATGGAGCTGCCTCCTCCCTTGAGGGTAGGGAACCAGTGACGCCGGGGTCGAGTGGTCACTCTGCTCGAGAGTTGTAGTCTGGTACAGCTCAGAGTATCGGAAGTGGTCAACTGGAAGCTGTAAGACGATAGGCGAGGTTGAAGCGAGTTGGGGAGCGAGTCCCAATCGAAGGCGAGGTGGAGCGACGAGACGAGACGAGACGAGACGCGGGTTGGAGCTTGGAGTTGGAGTTGAAGGAGGGGGAAGGGGAGCGTGCAGATGTTGGGTGAGCTGGTCGACGCTTCTGTAGGTTGATAGGTCTGATTAGAGCCTCAACCCTCTCCAACTGAGCTGTGAAGTTGGTTCGAGTTAGAGGAGCGCGTCCCAGTACCAGTAGTCGTCGCCTCTCAGCTCTCTTGGACTCTGCCAAATCGCTCGTCTTGTTGAGATGGATTCAACGGCACAAGCTGTTCAGCTACAGCCAGCCTTAGCACTCACTACAGGACAATCCATCGCACTCAGTACAGCCTTTGCACCCAATTCCAACTTGATCGCCCTCGCTCCCTCTCCTCTCGAGACTCAACTCACTCCTTCTACCACCCAACAACGTCAACTCGTCTATGCAGCTCAATTCGCAGTAGATCACTCTCATCGCAGAGAATTCATCGTACACTCGTACACCTTGTTCGCTTCCTTACAGGTAACCTCTTAGCTCTCCTCATCGTTCTTTCCCTCTCCCTCAACCAACACCTCACTCTGACTGCTCTGCTACAGAAAATCGCACAGGATGGAACTACAGACATCTACGGCGCTCCTTCTCAACCCACCCAGGATCAACTATCCTACTACAACCGCATCATTCGCCTCTACCAAGATGCCCTCGTTCAACAGCTTCCCATCATCCATGTCAGTCTCTTCTCCTCTGTAGTCTTTTCCCTCCCCACCCGCTGATCCCTCTGCTGTACTACAGGCCGACACCACCCTCTCCTCCTCCCTCAAATCCCACCAACTAACCCACCACGCCGACCTTCACTCGATCCTCTCCCTCACTCAACTCCTCTACCTCCCCAACGACGGCCGAGGCGACGGTCTCGTCGGCGAAGAATTGTTGGATTGGGTCAACACGGTCGACCGGGCTCCTAGTGCTGAGGAAGGGGAGGAATTGGCCGATTTGAGTAGGCCGTGGGAGCATCCCAACTTTTGGCCTTACCTCCATCGGTGTGTAGTTCTTTTTGCTCGTTCTCTCTCCTTCTTTCTCGAGCTCTTGCTAATCCCCCTCGTCAACAGGTGCATCCTCCGCGCCCACCTTCTCTCCTCCTCAACCCTCCTCTCCCTTCTCGCTTCCTCTCACCCCTCCCCCATCCTCCGCGATCTCGCCACCCTCGCCACCGACCTCCTCACCACCTTCCCCCGTTCCACCGCCTTCCGCACCGAAGCCGAGTTCCTCCACAAGTTGAGGATTTGGAAAGCCGAGGCCAACAAGTCGGAGAAGAGGGCCGAGGAGTTGTTTGCTGCTGCCGAGGAGGATGAGGTTCTGGGTGCGTTCTTTATTCTCCTACACTGCTTCCTTTTCAGCGCACTGACGCTCTACACCCCAAACAGGCGCCGACGACGACCTCCGACTCGATTTCGAAACCTCGTTCCGCTGCCTATTCGAACTGCTCAACGGCTCGGAATCTCGTGTGCTTGAAGTAGCAGAGGATTGGAGGGAGGCATTGGGTGCATGGGGCGTTTGGGTTAACCCGGGGGGAAGGAGGGAGGGCGTACCGTGAGTCGTGCTTTCCCTTTTTCTTGGCTCGGCCGAATCGCTCTTCTGAGCGCTGTTCGCTGGGGCGGATGCCGCGCAGGAGTCATGGTGTTGGTCTTTGGCAAGACGAGGAAGCTGACTCTGTATCTACTCATCGTCAAACAGGGCAACCCTCCAACTCATCACCAAATCGCATCCCGTCGATTCGACCCTCCCGAGCGAGGCTGTCCAGTCGAGCTTGATTTTGGGCGATGTACCGAGGGTGAGTTGCTTATCTCAATCGCTACTCGACAACTTGATTGAACCTCACCCCTCGTCTCGCTTCTCCAACCTCCCCTCGGCCAACCCTCCTCCCCTCTCCGCCTCGTCCTCCGACTCTCCTCTTCGCTCCGCCTTCATCCTCGCCTCTCCAATTGCCCCCTCCTTCTCACCACCTCCAGGCCCTTCAACAATCCAACCTCCTCTCCACCTGGCTCGTCGCGCACCTCTCAGACCTGCTCTACCACCTCGGCGTGCTCGACTCTCCCCCTCCCTCCTCCTCCTCCTCAAACTCCTACTCCACCGACCTCCGCACGCACTTCCTCCTCTCCTACACCGACCTACTCCAATCCGACCCTACCCTCTGGCGCGTGACCGTCGACTACCTAGCAGCCTGCGGCGAGGAGGGTCGCGCGCGAATGAGGGGCGTGTTGAAGGGCGTGGAGCTGAGCTCGGAAGCTGCTGAGCGGGTGAGAGAGGTAGAGAAGAGTGGTGCAGAGGAGCAGGGGATGGATGTGGAGGGCGCTTCGGAGAAGGAGAATGCCGATCCGGAGCAGAGGGAGAAGGAGAACAGGCAGCCCAGCGTCGTGGAGGAGGTATTGAGGGTCTGCAGTGAGCAGGGATTGGAGGAGGAGATGATGAGCGTTTGCAAGGTGCGTTTCTTGATTCCTTCTCTGCGTTCTCTTTGTCGGCGAGGCTTTCACTGACCCTCGCCCTCGAACACGAAACAGGTCTGGTCCGAACAGCTCATCGCGCAGAAGCGTTACGGCGAGGCTGTCTCCTTCTGCGTTCGCGCGGGAGACTCCAAGCGGATAGCAAGGATTGCTGATCGAGTGTTGGAAGAGTACGTGGTGCACGGTCAGTTCCCTCGTTCGCTTCTTCTCTTTTCGGCACTCCCAATCGCTGACCCTCCTCCCCTCCCCCTCAAGGCCAAGAATCCTTCATCGCCCACGTCGACTCAATCCCGACCTCTCTCCTCCGCCCACCCTCTTCCTCCCTCCACCGCGACCTTTTCGGCTCCTCCTCGGACGATCTCACCTCCGCCTCCCGCGCTTCCTCCCCCATAGGCTCGGACGAAGGTGCCGGTCTCCAAGCTCCCTTCTCGAGTAGATTGAGCTTCTTGGCGAGGTATAGGGACTTCTTTGCTTTCTATGCGAGGGGAGATCGGAGGCAGGCGGCGGGGTTGTTGGTGCTGCTGTTGACTAGTGGAGTTGCGCCCAAGGGGTTCTACGCCGTGAGTTCCTCTCTCTTTCTTCATTTTCCTCGTCGAGCTCGACAGCTGACCCCCTCTCATCGAACAGGTCATGCTCCTCGACGTCCTTCCCCTCCTCTCCGCACCCACCACCCTCGACTCCCTCCTCATCACCCCCTCCGAGACCTACGAGCTCCTCCGCATCCTTGAGGAGTTGACCTCCCCCATCTCGGCTACCGGAGTCGACATCTACGGCCACCTCGATTCGCTGGCGCGCCTGCTCGGTGGAGGAGAGGAGGAGACGGGCGAGATGAGGACCAAGAGGGCGTTGAGGCAGTTGGAGGTGGTGAGGGGAGAGTTGGCGAGGTGAGTTTTTCGATTTGCTCGTGACCGATAGATGAACGCTGATCCTCTTGCACCCGTATAGGCATCTCGGACGCTGCTGCTGCCTCTGAGCGGAGGAGACGGTTTGATCGCCGAAGCAGGATGAAGCGCAATCAATAGCTTAGCGCAGAAGTATCTAACAACCTATACGAGAGTCTACGCTGCCCGGCGAACTTCTTCGCTGTACCTCAACACCCTCTCGAGTCGAACGTCAAACTCGCTCCTCCAAAAACACGGCTTGATCTCCTCCCTTCCCCTCGTCTCCTTCACTTCAGCATGGCGAAGAGCGGCGATCCCTACTCTTCTGCAGATGTGATCAAGCTAGAGTCGCTAAGGAACCAGTACGAGCGGGGCAAGGAGGATTGGAAGGAGATTCTCAAGTCCTTCCCTGGGCGAACGATCAGTGGTTTGAGCAACAAGGCGAGGGCGTTGGATGGTGAGTCGCTGAGCCGGGGGAGGGGAGAAGGGCCAAAGCTGACCATCCATCCAGCGGCGGATTCGAAGGGGAAGAAGAGCAAGAAGAGCGCGAGCAAGAAGCAGGTGCACTCCAAGCGCGCGTCTGGTGCGCTGCGCCGTCTCCTCGCCTCTAAAGAGCTGAGTAGCTGAGCTCTACTTCGCTGCAGCTCCCTCGCCTCCCTCTCCCTCCGGTTCCGCCGCTAAACGTGCCGTCAAGCGCAAAGCTTCTCTCATCGAGCAGCAGGAGGATCAAGACTCGGACTCGGACTCTGGCAGCTCTTTTGCGCTCGTATTCTCCCCGGCTTCTGCTCCCGAGAAGGATGAGCAGCCTCTTGAGGACAATTCTGGTGAGCTTCCTAGAAGAAGGAAAGGAGGGAACCCCCCAGCTGACGCGCCCTCGGCGCTGGACAGCTGCTTCGGCGGGAAAGAAGGTCAAGAAGGGGAAGGGGAAACACAAGTCGCTCGGCATTATTGATCTCACCAAAGATGAGGATAGCGATGGAGGTCTGACTGACAAGAAGGTGAGCCCGAGCCATCCCCTACAAACGCTCGGCGTTGACCCTTCCGTTTCTCTTCGGCAGAAGCTCTTCAACCCTCACGACTTTGAGGTGAGTCCTTCGTCCCTTGCTCTCGAATCCGAGACTCGGCTCTGACATCTCCCTCTGCTACTCATAGCTCGAGGTCCTCCGTATCAAGCACAAAGCCGAGCAGGAGAAGCTGAAGATCGACAACGAAGCGCTCCTTCAAGAAAACGCTCTCCTTCGTAAGATGATGGGCCAGTAGAAGGATTTGTTGAACTTGATCCCGTAGCTTTGGCCGGACTGAAGTTTTGTAGTGCCCTCGAGTCGACGAAGCCTGCGAAACGAACGCCGACGAGCGAGGGAAAGGCCGAAACTGTTTCTCGGCTGGCCACCGCAAGACAGAGAAGCGAAAAGAACCCGGAGAATTTTGGCTATCCTACAACTACCAATCCTGCATCCCCCATCCCAAGTTGCTCCCCCCTTGCACCTCCGTCAGCTTCAACCTCGGACGCTGTCTTTAAGCTTGGGAGTCGGCATCGTCCTCTGTACTCGGAGATCGATCAGCTGAAGACCGTCAACTTTTCTTAGGTCACTCTAAGAGCGAAACGCACCATCGTCAGAATCCTCGAAGATAGCCTTGAGGCGCCTACGCTCGGCGAGCTTGACGAGATTCCGTGCTCCTTCTTGATGGCGCCGATGGCAGCCTGGTGCCGAATCTTCTCTTTGAGAATGCGGTGCTGGTGGAAAACCTATTGCGTAGGGATAGGGAAACTGATCAGCGCGGGATGCGAAGCTAACGGCAGAAAAACGACCGACGTCGACCTCGGCGATGGCTTCATCGAGGTTTCGGGACTTTTTGAGGAGCTGTTGAAGAGTCGGTGAGCTCGAGAACGACACTTGAATGAACCTCGAACAATGGAAGACCACGACTGACCACCGACTCGACCATCCTCTCTTCCTCTTCATCGTCCGTCTCCTCGTCCTCCTCGGCGGCGGTGGCGCGAGAGCGGGAAGCAGGCGAAGGTATAGCGTGACGATCTACGGAGAAGAGGGGTGTCAGCTTACTTAGCTATAGCTTCGCGATACAAAGGAAATCACTCTTCGACTTGCGAGCAGTCGAGCGCTTTCGTCGAGCGGAGGGCTTGGCGACGGGAGCAGCAGCTGCATCTTCTGTGATCGCAAGGCTTCAGAAACAGGTGCACCATGAGATCAAAACGCACGCACGCTTCTTGAGGAGGAACCAGCGACTGGAACACCCTTGATAGGTGCGGCCGGGAATCTTGTCAGTCACGCCGTTCCACCTCACTTCTCCCGACGAGGTAGTGTTGGCCTTCACGAAAGTGCGAAGCTTCTGATCTTCCGAGTGGGTCCAGCGCTTCTTGTGCATCTGTTCGAGGCGAAGCTGAAGCGGCTTTTAAGGCGAGGTGAGTGGTCGAAGGTCAAGCCGTGAGGGTCGAGTTTGCTCTTCTTCGCCGCTCGAGCAAGGGGTTGTGGGTTGAGCTCGGTCGGTGCTCGGAAGCAGTGAAGCAGATTTTATCTACCCCTTTACGCTCAGGCTTGCTTGAGACGTCGCTCTTGAGCAGCTTTCTCGCCGAGCGCCGATTCGCCGAACGAGAGCCAGCGCCAATGAGGCTTCGCAAGGTTCCTCCATATTGCTACAGATTCAGAACATGGAGCAAGACAGAAAAGTCGGTATCCGTCATCTCGTCGAACCACCCTCGTCGCCTGTCGCCGAATTCCTCTTTGTTTCCATCTCGCGAAGCGTTCGGCGGCGATTAAAGCTCTAGAAACGGCGGAGAAGCGGTTAACGACCGGTCAACAGGGCGTATTAGAAGAACACGACGGTAGACTCACTCTGTACCCCATGGCGCAACGCCTTCCTGATGTCCTGAAGGTGAAGGTCGTTGGCCGCCTCCTCCTTCTCGCGATTGAAGAGCTCGAATTTGAGCAGCTCGGTCATGTTGTTGAGCTGGATGGTGATTATGGATAAGGAACGAGTAGGATAGGTGAGCCAAGAAGAGCTAGCACCGATAGAGGGGAGCGCCCAGGACGAACCTCCATCTTCCTCTTTTTCCTCTCCCGCAGGTCGACCTGCTTCTTGAGCTGTGGAGTGAACGGCGGTCAGCGACGGAATCATCTGAGGAAGAGACGACGCTCACCTTCTTTACCGAGATGCTGACGAGCTCATCCTCCTCGCTCGAGGAAGCCTCGGCGTTGGTCGAAGGAGCGGGAGGCAAACGACGGGGCTGAGGCGTCTCTGCGATGGAGCAGGAGGAAAGTCAGCTCTGAGGGCGCATCTGAGAAAAAAGGTACTGATCACTCACCCTCCTCGCCATCGAGCTGATCCTCCTCCTCCTCGATGTCACTCAGCTCGGAAGAAGATTGACGAGCGCTCGCCTTCTCCTGCTGCGAGCTCGAGGGTTCTCGCGACGACTGTTTCCCAATCGTCCTCCTAGGCGTCAGCTGCTGCATCGAGCCTGCTCTCGTAGGGTATGATGCTGTCAGCTCAGACGCCCCTCGTCCTACTGCCCTCGAAAGTGAAGGCTCACCCTGCTGAGCAATACGAGCCGCCGAGCTAGAGTCTGCGTAGTTGAATAACAGTTAGCACACACTCTCCCTCCGCCACCTCATTAACTCACCTCTGAGCTTCTGCACCTTGAGCGAGATCTGCGAGTCCGTGAAGCGCTGATCTGAAATCTTGCTGAGCTCGCTCTTGATAGTGCTCCAATCGTTGGGATATTGATCTGCGAACCGCCTGAGCTGTTCGAGCAAAGCAGGATCCCAAGAAGGAGACATGTCGAGTCGAAACGAGCTGGAGACGAGTGAGTGGGAGAAAGCAAGAAGCGGGCGAGCTCGATTTCGCCCAACTCGAGGCAGCGAAAGGAGTTCAGCGACCGCTGAGTTCGCAGGAAGCGGCTGTACAAAATCAATACAATCTCTCCCTTTCTTGGTACGAGCTCTGCCTGCTCTCAGGCCTCACGCCGCTCGGGATAGAATCTATCTCTCGTCCATCACCTCCTCGCTCTTCTACGCAACGCTCAACCCACTTCACCTACAGGCCCAACGCGCGCATGATGCCGTAGCCGACGGTGATGACGACGATGACGGCAATGACACTGGCAGGAATTCCGTTCTTGAAGAAGTCGCTCGGCTCGAGGTAGCGCTGGCCCATATCGTCCTCGACGTTGATGCTGTGCGATGAGAAGGAAGGGGTCAGCTGATGTGCGTTTGAGTGCAAAGTCGAGTATGACGAACGCTTGGAGATTGGGGCTGTGGAGGAGGAAAGAAAGGTCAGCGCCGAGCGCGAGGAAGCAAGGAGACGAGGGCAACTCACAATCCACTGATGGGCAATCCCATACCAGCACTGCAAATGAGCGCGGTAGCGAAGATGAGCAGGCGTGGGTGAGGTACCTCCATGGCAGCTCCGATTTGAGCGGCGATGGGCACGACGAGGACGGAGGCGATACTGCGAAGGGGAGGGCAAAATGAGCCGCGGCGAGGAGAGTAGAGGTCGCAGAGACGCACGTGTGTGAGATGAGAGTAGCGATAACGAGCACGACGACCGAGAAGATGGCGAGGATGGGCCAGATGTCGAGCCCGAGGACGAGATCTTGAATCACCGAATCCCTGCGAGGCGAAAAGAGGTCAGCGAGAGAGCGGGACCGCGGCAGGAGATTGATCCCCCACATGTCATTAAGGAGACCAGACGAAAGGACAGCCTTTCCGAGAGCAATACCTCCCATGGCGAGGAAGACGATGGACCAAGGCGAGTGGTCGAAGTCGGCCTGTCGAGGGAAAGTCGGTCAGCTCAGCGCTCGCGAACGAAGCCTTCAAGCCATGACCTACCTTCCGAAGAATACCAGTGCCGTAAAAGAGGACGATGGGAATGATGGCGATGATGCCCATGTCGCCGAGGAGCCACGCCAGGCGCGACTCGGCACACCAAAGCACGATCGTCGCGAGGGTCACCACGCTAACGAACCATTGAGTCCTGGTCCACGGCTCCCTGTTGACGCGCACGGGGTTGATGACGATGCCTTTGCCGGAGCGGTAGCTCCACAAAAGGATCAACCAGATGATGAAGATGGAGGTGGAAGCGACGGGAATCGAGACGGCGAACCATCCGAGCCAAGAAATGGCGGGAGTCATGTACTCGAGGGCGATGAGGTTCTGAGGCGACGAGATGGGCGAAGCCATTCCTCCGATGTTGGAGGCGAGGGCGATACCGAGGATGAGCGATTTGGAGAAGGGCGCTTGAGGAGGGAGGGTTCGGAGGATGGGCTGCGAGTCGAAAGACGTTGGCTCAGCCCTCAGTGGTAGATGTAGGAAGGCGAACTTACCTGAATGAGGGAGTAGCAGAGCACGGGCGCGGCGACGTTGGAGATCCACATGCTCGCAAAGCACGCTACGCACATGTAAGCGAGAAGGACCGACTTGGGCTTGGTACCGGCGAGGCTGAGCACCTTGGTAGCGAGGACCTTGTCGATGTTCTGCTTGCTGAGCGCGGCGGCCAGAGTGAAGCCTCCGAGGAGGAGCATAATCGTTGGGCTAAACATTTGACCGAAGATGTACCTGCGAGCGTAGAGGATCAGCGCGATGAGCAGCAGGACATTAAAGATACGAGAGCTCACTTGGTCGATTCGCTCGCAGACAGGCGACGGTCCTCACCATCGCTCGAGCGAAGAACTCGGAGGACGACGACGAGGAAGGGGACCATGAGAGCGGTGACGAAGAGGGGGACGATCTGTCGAAGGAGAGCAAGAGTCAGCGAGAAGATCAGTGAGCTTCGAAAGCGAACGACTCACCTCAAGAGCCCAGAAAATCGTAACAAAGGCGAGAAGAGCGAGGCAGTTCTGCTCCTCGACTCGGTCGAACCACTGAGCGTTGAGGAGTCCTCCGAAGAGCAACAAGGCGAGTACACCAGCGACGACCTGGCTCGTGAGCCACGAAGGCAGGTAGAAGCGACCGACCGGAGTGTTGAGCTCCGTCTTCGTCTCGACGGTAACGCCCTGCACGATCGGCACGTCCGTACCCCTCTTGCCCGACCCTGAGCCCGCCGCTCCACCCCATCCACGACGCTCGAGCCCAATCATCTCTCGCCAAACGGTGTTGCGCTCCCAAACGACGTGCTCGCGAAGGTGAGCGTTGAGCTGCTTCAGAGCGCCTTCCTCGTTGCCGCCGGTCGCGATGTCGGCGTAGAGGGGAACGAGGGATTGAATGGCGTTGCCAAGTCGCTCTTGGGTGACGGGCTCGAAGGGGAAGGTGGTGTCGACAACGTTCTTCATGTACTGAGCTCGGAGGGTCGAGTTGGTGATCTTGTCGTACCTGTAAGCGAAAGGCGAGTTAGCGCTAGTGTCGTGTACTCCGGGGCAAAGAGCTCACTTCTTGAGAACCTTGCTCAGTCCCGTGTAGTTGAGGTCGACGTATTGCTTGAGCTCGGAGAGGGACTGCGAAAGCAAAGGCGGATCAGTTCGAGCTCCTCTTCGAAACAGCGACTCAAAAACTCACCGTGTACAAAGCCGCAATCCGTCTCTTGTACATGATCCGATTGTCGATAGCCCAATCGCTCTTGCCCGCCCAGAAGCCCTCAGCGAGTCCATCATCCTCATCGCCGAAGCTGGCCACACTCTGACCCATTTTGCTAAGCTCACGTTTCCGAGGTCCCGGCGAGACTGGAAGGTGGTTCGAACGCGATCGCTTGAGAGCTGGAGTAGTTGGCATCTCGACACCGTCGGGGATGGCCTCGCCGTTGACCTCGGCGGGCTCCTCCTCGAGGTCGAGCAAATCGCTCGTTCCGCTGGCGTTGCTCCAGGCGCGGGGACGCTTGCCCTTGCCGTCCACGCTCCGCGAAGAGGAAGGATGCCGGCGCATCCTAGCCTTGCGACCGGCGCGCTTGGCGGCATCGTAGTTGCTCGGATTGGAGAAGACTGTCTCGATGGCGCCTTTGAACAGTCGGCCGGTACGAGCAGCGACTCCTTGCTCGTCTTCATCGCTCTCACCTCCGCCCTCCTCGTCCTCCGTATCTGAGCCGCCCGAGGTAACTCCCTGACCGCTCAAACCAGACGCCTCATCCTCGATGCGCTCGACGTCGGCCTGGAGCATGGCGAGGTCGCCCAGAAGCTCACGCTCCTTGTCGACGTAGAACTCGGTAATCTTGTGCAGCTCCTGATCGAGGAGACGAGTGAAGACCTTCTCATTGGTGCTGGGCGTTGTGACGGTGGAGGAGGAAGCGAGAAGTTGAGCGGATTCGAGGGTGGAAGGGGTGGGCTCCTCGTCGGTGTACGAAGTAGGTGGAGGTGCGAGTGCTTGCTTCTCGAAGCGGTAGATGGCCGTCTTGAGCTGGCCGTAGCTGCGAGGCGACGGAAAGGGATCAGCTTTGTTGATAGGACAGCGCGCTGGAAGCTGTAGGACTGTAGAGCAGCTCTCGGCTCGATGAACGAGCCATCCAGTATCCTCCACTACAGCTCAGCTTTTCTCCACCCCTTGTCGTTCCAGCGTTCGTCGCCTCCAACCGACGGCCCACGCTCCAAGATCGCGCTCGATTCCAACTCACTTGATGTAGTACGAGGTCCACTCTGGGACGGCGTTGAAGAGAAGAGACGTCTCAAACTTCATCGCTAGTCCTTGCTCTGCTCGCTTGAGGAGCGATACAAGGTGAGGTTGGAGCTGCTCGGATGACGAGGGAGGAGATTCGAACGCTGAAGGGCTGAGAGGGCGACGATGTACAGGGAGAAGTTCGACGTCCGAATCTGTAGGTTGATCTAGCTGATAGCGAGGTGTAGTGTAGTAGTAGTTTCGCGCAGAGGAGAAGAGGGCAGCTGATTGGAATCGGGAAACGCGTTGGAAGGGCATCAGCTCCCGAGCACGGGCGGCCGATTTGATGGACAACACATCAACCTACAGAGCTGGTTTAGCATGCCATCGCCATCTGACGATCAAGTGAAAGAAGTAAAGACGAGGTTAATGGCAGGAAGCAGACCATCATCTCGGTCTTTCGCTCGCCCAAGCCTTCCAGCCCAGCCGGGCGCGCCGCTTCGCCTTTCGTCCTCGTGATCAGAAATCGTTTTCAGCTCGCTGGAGGCAAGAGTCGACGGAAAGTAGAATTGTAAAACTGCAGCTACGCCAGCGAGCTCCTCCCGACCTAAGCTGCAGCGCCCTCGGCCCTCCGTGTCCTCGCGAAGCTCCCCCCACTCCTCCGCCTTCACCTCCCATCAAGCTCCATATCCTCACTTCGAGGCGAGAGGGAGAAGCTCGAAGAAGATAGCCGCCGAATGCGGAAGCTGCCCCGTCCTCGCCTTGGTCTCCATCTCCTTCATCCCCTCGCTCGCCTTGACCTCGGCCCAATTCTTGACGACGAAGGCGAGGATGACCGCTCGAAGGTCGTCGTAGAGAGCGCTTGTTTTGGAGAAGAGCTCCCTGGCGGCGTTGTTGATGGTGAGTTGAGACTTGAGCTCGGCGAGGGAGAGGGCGCAGAGGGACGGGATCTCGAGGAGGTGGGCGAGGCGGTAGACGGACTTGGGCGACACGGGGAAAGGTTGAGAGGGTCTTGAGGAGAGGTGTGCCTCGAGGAGCTGCTCTCGGGTTTCCTGAGCGCCGCGGTTGAGAGGAAGTAGGGTGCACGAAAGCGGAGCGAATGCGATGTGACCGGAGTGGAGGTAGAGAAGGACGGCACGGTAGGTGGTGTAGGCCGTCTCGGTGATGTTGACCTCGCGGTAGGTGAAGTCCCCATCGTCGCTGTCGTCCTCGACCGAGGGAGGGCTTCGTCGTTTGAGAAAGTCGTCCGAATCCTCGTCCGAATCGTCCGAATCGCACTCTCCACCCCCTTGTTCTGAGCCGGTGACCAGGGTCGGGTTCGCGGTCGCTTTTGAGCTCCTCGAGTCGTTATCGGGATCCGCCAACTTGGACGAGGCGCCGCCATTTTGGGTCTTTGGGCGCTTCCGCTTGCGCCGAACACTTTCGGTAAAGTTGGATGACGCCAGGAGGGTGGTGAAGTAGGGTGAAGAGCTGGAGAGGAAGGTAGAGCTCTCCCAAAGCACGGCTCCGAGGCTTGGGAAGACGAGGCGAACATCGTTAGGCCGTTTTGAGAGAAGAGAGACTGCACGAGCAATGAAGCTTTAGCATGCACTTCGGCCCATCCCTCTCATTAGTCACGCTCACTTACGCAGAGAGTTGTTCTTGATCTGTACGGGCGAGAGGACTTGTGAAGTGGGAGCCCGGTCCACGAGGGTGAGCTCGAAGCGGAAGCGACGATGGGTGCGAGAGTTGAAAGTGGGATCCCGCCTCTCCGCCCTCTCGAACGCGCTTTTACCCACCTCAAACTCGAGCTCGAAAGAATCATTGGCGCGGGATGGGAATGTGACGAGCTAGTGCCGAGCCTCCGAGGTGAGGAAGTTAGACTTTCCCTCCGAGTTAACCCAATGCGAAGCCGCCGTTGCTTTGAGTCCCGGCCCAAAGCTGCTCTTTCGGGTCCAAAAGCCCAGATGGAGAAGTTGAGGACCTGTGGTCCTTCTACCTCGACGTCGAGGTCGAACTCGCCGAAGCGCGTCGCCAGGGGCAGCTCCAAGCACACGGTGTCGTCATTCGTATCGAGCTCGAACTCCCACGAGTAGACGAATGTATGCTTCTCCATAATTGAGGCCATCTTGAGCATGGTGACAGATTCGAAGGTGGGAGAGGGAGCGAAGGGAGAAGGGGACGGGGGGAGGTTCGACGATGCCGAGCGGAAGAGTGGGAGGGCGGAAGAGGGCGCCTGAGGTGCGGAGAAGATGGATGCAGTTGTAGGATTGACTTGAGAGGGATTAGAGTCAGAAAGAGTCAGCTAATGAGATGCAGGAAGGCCCCCAGACGCTTTCAACGTGCAGCTTCCTCTCTTCGCCTCGAACCCCCTCCCTCCCAGATCGCACGAGCACCTTAGAGCAGCTTTCCGAAGTCCCAGTACCAAGCGCTTTCAACCCCCCGCCAGGGGAGCAGACTCACCAGCGTCGACGACGGCTCCAAGCTACAATTTTCAAAGCAGGGCTCGTTCGTCCTAATCCAGCGAGAGCAGCGGGCTCAGCGGGTGCCGGGGGAGGGGTTGTGTAGCCTAGGAACTTATTTGGTGCGCGATGTTGGAGCTGTAAGACGACGTGAGACGAACGGAAGCGAGTGGGAGGAGGGAGAGGCGCAAAGGTTTCGTTCGGCGCTAGCTTTCACTCGCTCTTTCGCTCAACTCGGCTACAGCTTGCCCCATGCTCTCACTGAAATTGTAACAGCTCTCCGGTCCTCTACTTCATTTCACCATCATCGCACTCGAGAGCATACATTGAACGCCCGTTCCCCCTCCTCGCTCGGGCCACCCCCTTTGTGTGTCGCTCGTCTCCAAGTTAGAGCCGCCCCAGCTCTTTCGCTCCTACCACTCGTTTCTCCTCTCGTCTTCAACACCTTATGTCGACCTACAGCACTACCAAGCTCGCCTTCGCCTCTCGCTTCTTCAAGGCTTTGCCCGCCGTCCCTCTACACCGCCCTGTAGCGAGCTCGAAGTCAAGCTCGAGCGCTGGCAAGCCCGTGCTCCCTCTTTCAACTTCGGATGCGCTTGATGAAGAAGATGACTTCACGGGTGAGTTGAACGCTATCGAGGTGTAGTACATCAGCTAACCGCTCTCCCTCCTTCCTGCGCTGAATTGGACAGACGCCGACCTCCTGCTCGAATGCTCGTTGTGCGTCTGTTGCTGAGCGTCTTTCGAGCTGCTAGCTAACCTCAAGTAACCTACAGTGCCGCCCTTTGGAATACCGCCTGCCTACTGTACCTCCTCCAACCCTCCACCTCCTCGCGCGAGCTCGAGTGGGGATCTATCGGCGGATTCGTCGCCGCGCTCGTCGTCCTCATCGCCTTGCCTTTGCTCATTGGGCTCTCAGCTGGTGCCTCTGCGCTCTCTGAAGGAAGGGATGAGCGAAGGTGGATGATGCCTGTCGCTAAGATCGCTACGGGAGGTGAGTCGGCGACACCGAGAAAGGCAGGGGAGCGAGCTGACTCGATGTACCATGCGCGCAGGCTGCTTCTTCGGTGGATGGGCGCTTTGGTACTTTGTCTTCCGCGGCCAGAACATCTGGCTCGTGCTCGATACCGCCCTCGTGCTTCGTGAGTTTGCCTCGGCTTCGCTCGGCGCTGGCTCGTCAAAGCTGACGCGCTTCGGTCTTGCAGTGCTTGGTCAAGGGATCCTCATCTACAGGTGCGCGATAATGTCTTACTAGGCTAAACCCCTCTCGACAAGCACGGTGCTAACCTTCATACCTCTGCAGGTCCTGCCACCCTCAAGGCCAAATCCGCCTTACCGCCGAGGACGACGAGGTTCTCGAGGAGAAGGCTCTCGTGGCATAGGTTTCGGTTCAAGATCGAGTGGAACTTCGAGGACGACCTGTAGACTGTACGATGAGACGGGGGGAGGGAGAGGAGGACTGCGACCGGTCGCTGCGCCGACCGAGTAAAATGCATCGGCGAGTGTAACGTGCATTACAAAGTTTAGTTTCGTGTCGGGACTCGCGCAGAGGGGAAGCGATTCTACTACGGTCGAGAAGCACGGCGAGAGTGAATGGCTGTAGAGGCAGCTGCTCAGCGTTCAGTCTTGCTCGCGCTCTCGATTCGGCGGCGCCGCTCTTCGATTTTTGGGAGTCAAGCGGGAAGATGGAGAGCTCTTTACAAGACCTAAAGCTCACTGTTGTACACCGCTGACTTCAAAGCCGCCCAAAAAGGTCAATCTCAAAGCCTAAGCAGCATCGCCGAAACCCTCGCGCCTCGCCTCCCCAAAATGCATCGGCGCTGGTAGCTCTATTGCGAGTCTCAGTCTACCTCCCCGAGTCAGAACTACTCCATTCATCATCACTGGCGTATACTTTCCGATACGACTCTGCGAAAGGGCGAAGAAAGAAATGAGCTTCGGCTCCGAGCAGCGCCGAGCGCCGCAAATCAAAGCTGAACAGCACTCACCCCGCCTCGGTTTCCCTGTTGGTAGTGAAGCGATCAGCAGAAGGTCTTGAACGTTCATTTGCGAAGCGTTACGACGCACCAAGACTCCGCTCTGCGCCTCCAAGGATAACCTCCTCCTCGTCGTGCTCATCCTCCAGCCCCGCCCGCTTACTCTTCTTCGCTGGCGCCAAAAGATAACAGCCTCCGAAAATCATGAGAAGTACAATGAGGACACCGCACACGACGGCGATCATCAACGGGGTGGAGAGACCCGTTTCGGCGGAAGATTCGGACGCGGGGGAAGGGGAAGCTGCTGAGGCGACGGAGGCTACTGAGCTGTCGGCCGTTGAGTCGGTGGTTGCGAGCAAGGATTCATCTGCCGAAGACGAGCTTGTGGTAGACTCTTCGGCGGCCGTAGCTCCGCGTGAGCTGGTCGGCGAAGAGGTGGAGCGAGAATCGGTGGAGTCGGATGAGGTTGACGTGTCTTTGCTCCTGCTGGTGGAAGTGGAAGTGGAAGTGGAGTGAGTTGTAGCGTCTTTAGAGGTTGAAGTCGAGGTTGAGGTGTCGGCCGATGTAGGAACGGCGGTGGTCGTTGCTGCTGGCGCGTCTCTGTTCGAGGAAAAACGGGTCAGCGGGGGACAAAAACTAGCAATGAAGACGGACGTCTGGAGTACCAGAGAGTCCCCCTGGTAAAGCTGCACGTTGTAGATGTACAACGGCTTGGGATCCGTCTCGGCGTTGACGATGGCGATTTTGTGGCTGTAGAATTGCGGCAATTCAGCAAATGGAACGTCAAGAATGCCCGAATTGAGCTTTCAGAAGTTGCTGGAAGGGAGGAGAGAACGCCAAAACCCACTCACGACCCGCTTCCGAGGGTTTTCCAGTTGCAGCTGCTCGGCGATGACGAAACGAGGAGAACAGAGCAGAAAGAGCGAGCCAATACGGGTCAGCAGCAGCATCAAAACCGTATCATCAGCTGCTCAGCCATTGAGCTGAGCGAGAAGCCTACAGCTGGGTCTAAAGTTGGAGAGAAAGGGTCAGCTCGGCGCTCGTCTCGGCGCGGCTCAACTCACTTGATACTGGTTGTCCTGGCTCCAAGCCGAGTGCCACGTTGTATCTCCGTCAAGAGTACATCCATACACCCCATAATCGGGATTCGTCCTTCCCATCACCACCCTGTCGCGCTCGAACGGTCAGCTTTCCCTCTCCTCCGAGCTTGCCTCCTCCCGCCTTCGCTCGCGTTTGAGCCGCCGAGAGAATCACTCACGCTTGGCTTCCCTCAAACGTATAACTCGATGTACACCCAGCTCCATCAGCTACGTAGTATTCCAGCGCAACAGGCAGGTATGTCGAGTTGTTCTCTTCGACCAGTTTCCACGAGTCGCTGGAGGAAGGGCACGAGGAGTCGAGCTTCCAGTCTTGAGGGTAGATGGTTACGCCGTTATCGCGTTCTCGAATGGACCGAGTTGGCGTGGGAAGCAGCATCGCGCGCGTCCTGGAGAGGGGGAGGAGGGAGGAAAGCTAGGCGAGGGCGAAGTCGAAGTCGAGGGAGCTGAGATGGGAGAAGCTGGGCTGCTGCCGCTGCCCGCTGCTCGGATGTAGCGTTGTCCCTGCGCGCAAGATGTAAGAAGCAGCAAGAGGCAAACCAGGATTTCGGCACTCGAGAACCGACGCCGAGGACGAGAAAAAGGAGGCAACGGACTTTGGACTTCGATGCGGGGCATTGAGGGAGAGGATGTACAGTAGCTGAATAACTAGACGTGGGAAGCTCGGAGGGATCTAGCGCTTGTCCTCAAACCTGTAGAGCCCGCGAGCGGATCTCAACGCTGCACGTCAACCCAAAAAGCTCGCTCGGCTTTCAGCTCGCCTTCTTTGGCTCTCGTCAAGCGCGAAGCTTCCCAGGCTCAACAGAATTCCATCAGCCGTCCGAGCTACTCCCTTCACTATCGCTATCTCGCACCCGCCGGTAGGTCTCTGCGAAAGGGATCAAAACGAGGTCAGCGCGCCGTTTGGGGGAGCGCCGAGCGCCGAAAGGGCGCTGCAAGAAGCAACTCACTTCGCCTTGGTTTCCCTGCGAGCGAAGAGTAGTCAGATCAAAGTCGTATCACTATTCTCGACGAGAAACGACTCACGAATACTCCCCTCTTCTACCTGCACGACCTTTTCATCCCCCTTCACTGCTGCCGGTCTACTCCTTTTTGCCCTCGTGAGCATCAAACAGCTCCCGACAATCAATAGGATGACGATGAGTATTCCACAACCGATCGCAATGAGTTGTGGCGTGGAGATGTCGGATGCTGAAAAGGTGGAGGAGAGGGAAGCTGTTGAACTTGACGCCGAGCCCGAGTTTGAGGAGCTGGTCGTGTGGGACGTTGTGGGCGAGGTGGTGGAGTGCGATGCAGCTGATGTAGTTGTAAAACCCTCGTCGGTGCTTTGAGAGGAGGAGGAGGAAGTTGAAGAGCCCGAGGTCGCCGTCGAGGAAACGACCGAGGAAGGGTCGACGGTGATCGCTCCTGGCGCGTCGCTGTTTGAGGGATATACGTCAGCGTGGAGCCTGGGAAGGCTGTGGGTATTAGGGACGCGCGTGGGGAAGTTGAGGGTGTCCTCCTGGTAAAGCTGAAGGTTATAGACCCAAAGTTGCTTCGCATCAGTTTCGGCGTTCATGATTCCGATTACGTGGCTGGGAGCGATTCGACGAGAGTCAGCAACAGATCATTTAAGCTACTCCAGAAGTAGGCGGAGCCGTCAAGAAGGTCAAAGGGTAACTCACGCGCCGCTGGAGAGGGACCGCCAATTGCAACTGCTCGGCGACGAGGAGTCGAGGGAGGGCGAGATATGAGGAGCGTCAGAAAGAGGACAAATGAGAGATCATGATGCTGGAGCGGATTCCCCTCCAAGCGAACGAGACACCTACAGCTGAACCTGCTCTTTCGGAAGCCAGGTCAGCTCGGCGCCGAGACTCGTTCAAGCGCGCAACTCACCTGATAGTTATTCTCCTCACTCGCCGCCGAATGCCAAGTCGTATCGCCGTCTAACATACACCCATAGACTCCATAATCAGGATTTGTCCTTCCCATCACGACCCTGCCCGACTCGAAAGGTCAGCTCCTTCCCGGTCGCCTCATCCCTCCGAACCTCCTCCCACTGGGCTCTGAACCACTCACGCCTGACTCCCCTCAAACGCATAGGTAGCTTTACATCCCTCGCCATCCGCAACATAATAGTCCATCGGCACCAATGAGTAGGTCGCGTTGTTCTCCTCTTTCAACGTCCAGTCTCCCGAGCTCGGACAAGAATTGGTCGCGTTCCAGTTCTCCTTTGGGTAGATTGTTAGACCAATGTCGCGCTCGTGGAGGGTGGGAGTCGTCCAGGGAAGCCACATCGCGTCCGTCGAGAGGCGAGAGCTGAAGCGCTCCCGGCGAGGTGGGAAGATCTTCGAGTCGGGGGGAAGGGAGCGGAGAGCTGCAGGGAGCAGCTGCTAGCTGCTGATGCTAGGTGTCGATCTCTTGTAGGCGAGTGAGACGACGAGACGACGAGCAGCAAGAGGCAAAGAGGCGAAGTTGCTTCGAGGAGCAAACCCGAGGAGCAACGAGGGGTCGACGGACTTGGTGCGGGGTAAAAATGTAGGTGAATAGAATGAAGAGTTGCTGAATCTCGAGAGATTGCCTCTGTATGTTTTTGTAGGCTGATAGAAACTCAAACGACCAAGCGCCGAGGAAGGGAGGGGCGAGCTCGGCTTTCGCTTCTCTTGCTCTTGCACCTCGTTCGCTCCCGTCTGCACCTCGCCGAGACGTTTCGCGCTCGTAGGGATACCACCATAATCACCAGATCAACACTCTACCAACGAATTTAGCGCCTTACGACCAGCAAATCGGGCGCCGAACCGCCTTTCCAACTCCACGACCTCAAATCTTCATGAAACGGGAGGAGACCGAGAATTCACTCGTCGGTGGTTGGTTGGCGCTCTGGAGCTGGCATACCGTACCGTTACAGCAGTGGGAAAGGCTGCTGGAGGTTGAGCCGGAGCGCAAGGACAGCAAGAAGTCGACCAACCCGGGACTAGAGCTGGAAGCAGAGCAGGAGCAGAAATCAAAGCACGAGAAGAGAAGCTGTACCGAGTTACAGCTTGGTGGATGGGCGCTGTGGCTTGTACTGTCGAGGGAGGAGAGGACGACCAGGACGGACGAGGTGTTTCTGAAGGATTGAGCCGGTCGGAGGGGCACAGACCGAGTTGTAGGATGTCATACCGAAGATCGGAGCTTTACGATGGGACTGTAGGGATCTAGCTGTTACTGCTGGGGAGGTTGTTGTTTGGAGGCGAGCGCCGAGCGGCGCTGGAGTGAGCGAAAGGCGGTTGTTGTACATTAGAATGTATTCGAGGTCAAGTAAGCTAGCTCTAGGCCTCAAGCGAATCTGTAGCTTGTGAAGCGAGCCCCTCTCAGCGATGATGGCTGCTCGCTCGCGACGATCGTCGGGCTCTGCTTCCTGCCATCACCTCGCAATTGGCTCGTCTCGACTAAGCTACAGCTCGCTTGCATACGATCAGCTGCTGTACTACACGCTACGGGACTACCTTACTTTTGCACTTGACTCGACCATCCTTGAGCGCGTACCCTCTCCCTCGATTCTCGTCTCTTCAGCTCCAACGAATGACAGTAAGCACCGTCGCAGAGCGCTTACGGGTACGTGATTAGCTCTGTATGCTCCGCTCTGCTCGGAGCCAACCCCTGCACTCCTTACAGGCTGAATTCTGTCCACCTCTCGACACCTCCCTCCTCTCAGCCCTCTTGCTCGATTTTCCCGACCCTCCCTCCACCGAAGACGAATGGCTGCTACGAGCTACACTCAAATCCCTCTCTGCCGACGTCGATGCAGAGGAACGCGTCGAATTCGAGGATCCAACGGCGGAGGGGAGGGGGAGCGATGTCGTCAGTGGGAGCAACGAAGGGAGCAGAAATGCGAGGAGCAAGGGTACAGAGGGGACGGGAGGAACCGCCGACCGCTCTGCTAGCGAGCTGGGGAGCGCGCTCGAGGTTTGGAGCTTGGGCGGCGGAGAAGACGACGGCGAGCGACGGGAGGGAGGCGAGGCCCGACGATTCTGGCAAGGGAGCACTACGAGCGCCGAGTCGACCTCTCCTACACCACCTATCGACTACGAGCGCCAGGAGGTACCCGACGATCCACTCGCCTTCCTCGCCAACGTCTTCCCCGACTTGCCGCTCGGAACGCTCGAAGCTCGTCTCTCCGTCGAGGGAGCTAGTAACGACTTGGAAGGCATCGTCGATGATCTCCTCAGTCAGGCGTTCATCACTTCCATCACCTCCGAAGAATCCGACGTCCCTACCTCCACCACTCCCGCGCCACCAAAGACCAAAGCCGAGAAGCTCGCTCGTCGGCGCGCTAAAGCTGCTCTCAAGGCTTCCACCACCCTCTCCCTCACCTCCACTCCCCATCTACTTCCCCCCTCCCAAACTTCGGCGACTGTCCCCCCGTCCAACGATCTCCTCACGCCGGCCATCGCACTCGCCGCTCCCACCACCAACCGCTGGGCCTCCCTCTCCTCCCACTCTACGAACCTCTCAACCCTCCTCCATCTCCCGCCCGCACGAATAACATCAACCTACCATTCCTGCTCCTCCTCCCTCCCTCTAACCCTCTCAACCCTCCTCGATTCCCTCTCCCACTCCCGTCCCTTCGCCCACCTCCCCAACGCCGAGCTACTCAAAGATCAACTCGCCGCCGTCTTACCAAAAGTCAAAGACGACCGGTTGGAGATCCTGCTGAGCGCTACGGAGGGGGATCTGGCCGATGCGATGGATTTGCAGAGGACGATTGACGAGATCGAGAGGACGGAGGGCAAGTTGACTTGGTCGGAACTGTTCGAGGCGGATCCTCAAGCTGTTCCTTCTTCTTCCTCTTCCACCGCCGCCCTCTCCAAACCCATCTCTTCCCTCCCCTCGACTTCAACCCCCTCCGCCGCCGCTGAATCCCCCGAGCAACACTACACCTCCCTCGACTGCTATCACTACGCTCACGAGTTCGAAACTAGGCGGAATGAGGCTATTCGGTCTGCGGCGAGGCATTTCCAGAGGGGTGGAAGAGGGGAGAGGGGAGCGGCGTTCTATTGGGCGCAGGAGGGGCGGGATCTTGATGGCAAAAGGAGGGTTTGGATGGAGAGGGCTGCAAGGGCTGTCGTTCGGGAAAGGAGGTACGTTGCTCTCTACTCTTCTCGTT
This sequence comes from Leucosporidium yakuticum, assembly GCA_019775505.1. Classification (NCBI taxonomy): domain Eukaryota; kingdom Fungi; phylum Basidiomycota; class Microbotryomycetes; order Leucosporidiales; family Leucosporidiaceae; genus Leucosporidium; species Leucosporidium yakuticum. The sequence continues at coordinate 44,300 of JACWFO010000220.1, forward strand.
TTCGCCTCCGAACAGCGACCTCGCTTGGCAATGAGATGAGGCGCGCTTCTCCACCGTCGAAGCACCGAGCTGACTCGCCCTCCCCCTTCTTTGCAACCACAGGATCAACGACAAGAACACGATAGATCTCCACGGCTTGACGTTGCACCATGCACAAACGGTCGTGCGCGAGAGCTGTAACAGCTGGTGGGCGGCTTGTGAGTTTTTGGACTTCTCGGCTCGAGCTCGGTTGAGGCAGGCGCTGACTTCTGCTTTTAATCTTTTCGCTACACCTCGCTTTCGCTCTCACTCCCCCTTCTCTTTTCTCCTTCGACTCTCCCCTTCATACCGACCCTCTCCTCGACGCTTCGCCCCCTCACAATTCCTCCCTCACCCTCCTCAGCCTCTTCTCCGACCCCACCACCACTCCGAATCATCACCGGCCTCGGTCGTCACTCCACCAACAACAACCCCGTCCTCCTCCCCGCCATCACCAAGCTGTTAGACCGCGAAGGCTGGCGGTGGAAGTGGGATAACGGACCGACTGGAGGGGATGGAGGGCCAGGGACAACGAGAGGCGCGGTTTGGGTTACGGGGGTGACGAGGTAGTAGTAGTTGAGTTGTAGAGATTAAGAGCGTTGGAAGATATTGTGGTGATGGGCGATATTGGGGTGCTGAGCGAGACGCTCGGGGGAGCAGCGAGAGTGCGAGACGAAGAGGCGAAACGGCTTAAAAGGGAGCAAATGGTCGAGGCTCGTAAACACCTACAGCGCTCGGTCAGATCCTTCAGTATCTCACCCGTTCAGCGCTCCTTTGGGATCCTACAGCAATTGAGAGCTTGATCTAGCTTTCAAGACAACGTTCGCCCTCGCTCGCTTCTTTCCTTCCTTCTTCTACAACCTCCTCGCCTCGCTACCAGTTTCGCGCGCTGCTTCTTCAGCTTAAACGACGTCGTGAGGCTAAACTGTCTATTCAGAGCTTTCTTTCGACCCTCTCTCCATTTTGCGAGGAGTTCACAGGGTGATCGAGCTTGACAGTCAGCAGGCTGAGGAAACGTCTGGGGAAGGGGGGAGGGCATCAAGCTTGCAGGGAGGTGTAGGGGAGGCTGCTCCTTGTCTTCCTACCGTCACCATCAACGAGCAAGAACCACCATGTCCGCCCTCCTCCGCGAAACCGAGTTCGGACGATGGACGACTCGCCTGGGCTTCAAGCTCTTCCCTTACGCCGAAGATCATCCTGATTTCGTCCCTCCCGCTCGAGTGCCGCTAGACAAGGCGTGCAAGAAGCTTCAAGAGGATACTACACCGACCGTTGTCACCGATATCGAGCGGCAAGCAGAAGCGCCCGAGCTGGAAGGAGCAACGGCTGTCCCTTCGCAAGCCACTTCGATCCGACAAGACGTCAATATTGTTGGCTGTGAGTTGGCTGAGGTGAAGGAGGAAGCTGTGCAAGAGCGCATACTGACTTGCTCCACTGCAGGGTACGGCGATGACGACCCCGACAACCCGCGCAATTGGTCTACATTCAAGAAGGTCGTCGTTCTCGTGCAGATTGGGTGAGTGGTCTGCTTGTTGAGGCTTACGACTCAGTAGCTGACGGCTAGGAAACATAGACTCTTCTGCTTTGGAGTCTACGGTGGATCAGCTATCGTCGTGGCTAGCTTCGACGGATTGATCGAAGAGTTCGGCGTTGGCCATCAAGAAACCACCTTGACGGTTTCGCTTTGTGAGTTGTTACCGTCCAGCTTTGAGATATCTTTCTAACCCACCTCTCACCCTGCAGTCGTATTCGCCTGTAGGCCTCTGTCGAAGGCGCTGTTTCCCCTTCTCCCCGGAAGCTGATCGCTTTTTTCCCTTCCTTGCACCTCTTTAGACGGTCTTGGCGCTCTGCTTTTCTCTCCCCTTTCAGAAATCCCTTACTTCGGTCGCAACCCGTGGTACGTCTATGTTATGATGGTCTTCACCGCCCTTCAAGTAGGCGCTGCTCTCACCCCGACGTAAGTGTCTTTCTTTCCCCTTTCGCTCGTCCACTGTGAGCTCACCCCGTCTGTTTACTCGGGTACAGATTCGCGGGACTAGTCGTCATCCGCTTCCTCACTGGTCTTCTCGGATCGCCGATCCTTTCAACCGGCGGAGCCTCAGTCGCTGATTTGTTCACCGCCGAAGAGTTACCTCTCAAGGTACGTCCTTCGCTGCAGACTGCTCGCCAGGAGCGAGCTAGCATAACAAAAATTTATCATCACTAACTTATCTTCCGTCTCTTCGTCCACAGCTCTCATTCTATTGCGCTCCAGCATTCGTCGCGCCCGCCATCGTGCGCCGAGCTCCCATTCTTTTCGTTACCTAGCACACGCTGACAACCAGCGTCTCGTACAGACACCAGTAATATCCGCCTACGCCGTCCAAGCCAAGGGCTGGCGCTGGTCAATGTGGGAATTTCTCTGGATTGTTGGCGCGATCGCGGTCATGATTTTCTTCTTCCTGCCCGAGACGGTGAGTGCTTTCTATGGCTTAATGTTGAAGATATTGTCGTAGGGGGAGGAGGAGATGGGCCTTCGGGCTGAGGGATCTCGGCTTTCCTTTCTCGGCTTTCGCTTTTGTTAGTGACCTCATTCCCCAAAAACCTCATAAGAATAGCATTAGTCTTTGTTTCTTATCTCATTACATAGCGACCCTCGAGCGACGGTCTTCATCTCTCCCTTAGTCCACTCGTTCCCCTCTTGGACCGATAGCTGAGTAGCGACCGTTAGGTATGTGAATGAGATCTGAGTCCACTCGTTCCCCTCTTGGACCGATAGCTGAGTAGCGACCGTTAGTCTAACCGACTACAGAACTCAGCACGAAAGGTTATGAGCCTCACGGGCTACGACAACGACTCACGAGCCGGGAAGGACACCTTCGGCGTTACCAAGCTGAAGGGGAGGGATGGTTATCCCCTCTGGTCCTTCTCGATGGCTGTAGCACTCAAGAAGTTCGGAGAGTACGACCATGTCGATGGTACAGCTCCGCGTCCTCAGCCCGCCATCCCTGGGGCTCCAGTTCTCCGAAAGCGAAAGCTCGCTAAGGACTGGGATACGAAGGACGACGAGGTCAAGGGACATATCTTCGCCACTCTCGCCGATACTCAACGTCGTCTTATCTCGCACCTCGGTATTCAGGCGACCGCGAAGGAGTGGTGGGATTATTTGGCCTCGAAGCACACGCCGAAGGGCGACGCGGGCTATCAAACTATCTATACTCGCCTTCATCGTCTCAAGTACAGCGATGGAGATGACATGGACACCCATATCTCTACTTTCCTCAATCTCGCCGATCAGCTCGCCATTGCCGGCGATGCTCTCCCCGACAGCCAGCTCAACACCCTCCTTCTCCTCTCCCTCCCCGAGTCCTGGGATACCGTGCAAGTCGCCCTCGAAGTCGGTCAAAGCAAGACAATCGAGGAGACGATCAACGTCCTTGGTGTGGAGGCGGAGAGGAGGGCGTTGCTTTCGTCGACGAGGGGCAAGCGCTCCAACGCGGGAGCCCTTTCGTCGACCGAAGGCGAGGGAGGAAAGAAGGGTGTAGAGTGCTGGAAGTGCCACAAGCTTGGGCACAGAAGGCGTGAGTGCCCGGAAAAGGAGAAGAAAGAGGAGAAGGGCGAAAAGAGCGGTGGAGGGAAGCCGAAGAAGGCGAGCGCGAAGGCGTCGAAGGACGAGGGCGAGCAATCCTACACCCTCTCAGTCGTCATCCCTGACGATGTAGTCGACCACTCGCCGGCGCTCTGCAGTCACCCTCAACACACCGAGCATTGGATCGTCGATTCGGGCGCTGGGAAGCACTTCACCGGCAGGCTCGACTCCCTCTCTTCCTTCGTCGCTTCGCCTCTCGTTGTCGAAGTCGCCAACGGTCGTCGTCTCGTCTCGCCGGGCTACGGGCAGGCTACGCTCAAGATGGGAGGCAAGGTCACCGTCAACCTCACCAACGTTTACTACCTCCCCGAGGCAAGGATGGGACTTCTCTCCGTCACGGCCGTCATGAAGGCAGGAGCTCACGTTTCCTTCGATCTGGACGACCTCGGTCAAGCCATTGCTGTGGTGAGCAAAGGCAACAACATCATCGGTCGTACCATCGGAGGAACCAACTTCATCCTCGACTCCGAGCTCATCATTGAGAAGCCCGCCGACGCCGAGACGATCCTCGCCGACTCGACCAGGGAGACGGTGGGAGCACCCCTCGCTACGTGGCATCGCCGACTCGCTCATCTTGGATACGACCAGATCCTCGAGATGGAGCGCAAGGGAACCGTCGACGGACTCGTCCTCACCGACAAGAAGAAGGAGGACTGTGAGTCCTGCCTCGTCGCCAAGAGCCGCCGTTCGCCATTCACAGCAAAGTCGACGCCTGCGACAGCACCCCTTCAACGTCTCTTCATCGACCTCGGCTTCACCGATGAGCCCGACCGCGAGGGAAGGACAGTTTACCTCGTCATCGTCGACCAATTCTCGGCGGCGAAGTGGACCTTCCCTTTGCACACCAAATCGGGTTCGGCCGTCCTCACCGTTTGGAGGGATTTCAAGGTCAACGTCGAGAAGGACACTGGATTCGTCATCCGTCGCATTCGCTCGGACAACGGAGGCGAGTTCGTCAACGCCGAGTTCGAGGCGGAGCTCATCAAGGCGGGCATCACCCACGAGAAGACGGCGCCCTACACTCCGGAGCAGAATGGTCAGGTCGAGCGACTCAACGGCTCTCTCATGGCGACCGTCAAGGCGATCCTACACGACGCTCAACTCGGCCCCGAGTTTTGGTCTCTCGCCCTCGCTCTCGCCACTCACGTCGCCAACCGCACGATCCACCCTCGTCTCGATGGTCGCTCTCCCTTCGAGGTCGTCTACAGCAAGAAGCCCGTCGTCAAGCACTGGAAGCCTTTCGGAGGAAAGTGCTGGGTTCACAAGAATCTCAAGACCAAACTCGACGAGACGGCGGAACCTGGAATCATGGTCGGCTACCACGGCGAGCAGAACTACCTCGTCCTCATGGAGAAGTCGGGCAAGATCATCGTCACTCGACACGCGACTTTCGGACGTCAAGAAAAGCCTCAACTCTCGACCGAACCCCTCGCCGAAGATTCCGTCGCCTCTCGCTCTCCTTCGCCTCTCATCGTCGACGAACAACAACCCAAGGTCGTCGAGAAGGACGGATACGAGTACATCGACGTCCCCATTGGAAAGAACCCCGGTCGTTTCGAGGAAATCGACGAGGGCAACATCGTCGAGGGACGTCGTCGTCGCGCGCAAGCTTCGCTCTCAAGTTCAGAGGACGTCGTCTTCGTCAACATTATTCGAGTCGTTGATGACGTCGAGCCGGTGGGAGGAATATGGGAGGAGGAATGGCTACTAGTCGGCGTCACGCTCCCCGACGTTCCCAAGACTCTCGCCGAGGCGATGGCTTCGCCTGAGTGGCCGAGGTGGCAGGAGGCGCTGGCGAGGGAGTATGAGTCGTTTGAGAAGCATGAGGTGTTGAAGGCGATGAAGTTGCCGGCAGGCGCGAGGGTCCTCAACTCGAAACTCGTCTTCACTCGCAAGCTCGGAGCCGATGGCAAGCCTCTCAAGTACAAGGTGCGCTGGGTCGTCGATGGCTCGCGCCAACGTCCAGGATACGACGTCTTCGAGACTTTCTCGCCGGTCGCTCGCCTCTCCACAATTCGCACCCTCTTCGCTGTCGCGGCTTCCAAGTCCCTCTTCGCCGAGCAATTCGACTTCACGACCGCCTTCTTAAACGGCAAGATGACGGAGGACATCTACATTCGTATTCCTCGAGGCTACCCTGGTCAGTACGAGCCTGGAGACGTCTTGAAGCTCATCGGTTCCATGTACGGTACCAAGCAGGCGCCGAGGGAATGGAACCGAGCGCTAGACGAGCTCATGGCCGACAAGGGCTGGACCAAGTCGAAGTCGGACGTATGCCTCTACATCAAGCTCATCAAGGGCAACCTCGTCTACGTCGTCATCTGGGTCGACGATGGAGTCATATTCGCCGTCTCGGAGGAGGTCATCGACGCCGAAATGTGGATCCTTCACCTCGTCTTCGAGCTCGTTCGCATGGGCCGTCCTCGCCGTTACCTCTCGCTCGAGTTCGAGTACACCGACGAAGGAACCTTCATGCACCTCACCCGCTACGTCTCGTCCATCGTCGACAAGTTCGAACCCCACTTCGGCGGCCCTCTTCGTCCTCGCTCTACTCCTATGGACATCACCTTCTCGCCCGACCTCACCTCTCCTGCGTTCGACAACATCACCCTCTTCCAGTCGGCGGTGGGAGCAATCCAGTACGCTTCCACTACCGCTCGCCCCGACCTTTCCTCAGCGGTTCGCTTCCTTTCGCAGAAGGTCAAGGCGCCGACGGAGCAGGATTGGGGAGTAGTCAAGCAGGTCTTCAGGTACCTCGCTGGGACGAAGGACTGGGGAATTATGTATTTGAAGGGAGGAGAGACGGAGCTGGAGGTGTACTCGGATGCGTCGTGGGCAGACGACCCCGAGACGAGGAGGTCGGTGGGAGCGTTCGTCGTCAAAATCGCGGGAGGAGCCGTCTCGTGGAGGTCGAAGCAACAGTCACTCGTCGCCACCTCCACCACCGAAGCCGAACTCACCGCCGTTTCGGACGCTACCAAGGAGGCGATCGCTCTTCGCAAGCTCGCCGACGACCTCGGTATCCCTCAGCTCTCTCCGACGACCATCTTCGAAGACAACCAAGCCGCCATCGCCATTGCTCAAAACCCTACTTCCTACGGTCGAACTAAGCACTTCGACGTTCAGCAACTCTTCGTTCGCGAGCGCATCAAACTCGGCGATGTCCAACTCAAGTATTGCAAGACGGACGAGATGGTGGCGGATGTTCTCACCAAGCCGTTGGCTAAGAAGAAATTCGAGGAGCATAGGGCGGCGTTGGGGATGCGATCTCTCAGCCGCTTGGCCGGTGGGAGTGTCGTAGGGGGAGGAGGAGATGGGCCTTCGGGCTGAGGGATCTCGGCTTTCCTTTCTCGGCTTTCGCTTTTGTTAGTGACCTCATTCCCCAAAAACCTCATAAGAATAGCATTAGTCTTTGTTTCTTATCTCATTACATAGCGACCCTCGAGCGACGGTCTTCATCTCTCCCTTAGTCCACTCGTTCCCCTCTTGGACCGATAGCTGAGTAGCGACCGTTAGGTATGTGAATGAGATCTGAGTCCACTCGTTCCCCTCTTGGACCGATAGCTGAGTAGCGACCGTTAGTCTAACCGACTACAGAACTCAGCACGAAAGATATTAGAATGAAAAGAGGTACAGGCGCTGACTCGGCTTCCTCCTTCTCATCCTTCAGTCCTCGGACAACATCTTGCTTCGCCGAGCTCGGCGCTTGCGAAAGCTGACCGGCGACGACAGCTACCGAAGCGCTTCGGAGCTGGCTCAAGAGCAGATGACAGTATGTAGGCGTTGATTTCAGTTGTGTCTACGTGCTGACTGATTGCGACGTTCCCTTACAGGCCAAAGAAATATTCTTGGAAGCAATCGTTAAGCCTTTCGAGATTTCGCTCCTGGACCCTTCTATCGCTTTTGCGCACGTCTACATCGGACTTGTGTATGCCATTTTCTGTGAGTCGCACGCGAGTGCCGCCGGCCGGCGCTCTTAGCACAAAAATGCTTCGGCGCTCCCTACCTGTCGGCCCGCTGCTGACGCTCTTCTCGTCTCATAGACACCTTCTTCGACGTCTTCCCCATCGTATACAGTGGTATCTACAACCTATCGTTTGGAGCTCAAGGTCTCATGGTAAGCTCTCGACTCGTCAGCGCCTTCGGCTTGGAAGTTGGCCAGCGGAGCTCACTCTTCTCGCCTCCCAGTATCTGTGCATCGCCGCGGGCTGCTTTGTCGGCCTCGCGTCTTACGTCATCTACTACCTCACGTACCTCTTCCCCAAGATCAAGCGAGGCTTCGCACCTTCCCCTGAGAAACGACTCGAGCCGAGCATCCTGGCCGCCGTCTTGGCCCCCGCCGGTCTCTTCATTTTCGGTGAGCGGTCAACTCATCTGAACGACCTCGAAGCGACTTTTCTCGGTGCAGGATAGCTGACTTGACCTTATAACTGCAGCCTGGAGCGCTCGAGCGGAAGCTCACTGGATCGGCTCGGCGTTCGGCGCCGGCCTTTTTGTCGCAGCCAACTACGTTACATTCCAATGCCTCTTCCTCTACATCATCATAGCCTACGACAAGTACGCTGCATCTCTTCTCGCGGCCAACGATTTCTTGAGGTCCTTTGTAAGTCTTTAGGATAGACGACTCGGCCTTTCACTGCTCTCGCTTTCGCTCCTTCCCTCTTTCCACCGACGCTCGAAGACCAGCGTACTGACTCGCATTCTACTTGAATAGGTGGCGGCCGCCATAATCCATGGCGGAGTACCCCTCTTCACAAATCTCGGGGTTGGAGGCGGCGTTTCCCTTCTCGCCGCTCTTCTCGCCGCCCTCGGCATTTCTGGGATCCTCGTCCTCCATCACTTCGGTGCTCACCTTCGCGCCAAGTCCAAGTTTACCGTTAAGCAGATTGCTTGATTCGGAGCGGGGATTCCGAGTCGTTGAGGCTGAAGGAGAAAGTGGACCGAGGTGCTCGGCGAAGGGAGCTTCGGAGTCGGACTCGAAGGGTGAGAAGGAAGACCAGGCAATTCACAGCGCGGAGGGAGGCTTAGATACACTTCAATAGACCAAACGCTTTCATCTCGAACCTGTAACCTTTACCACCTGCCTTCAGGCGAGAGACGAGCATCTCGGCGATCGTCTTGAGAGCCCTCCGGCGAGCTGCAAGTGGTTTAGAACGGCCTTCGGGAGAAAGCAGAGAAGCACTGAATAGCTTTCGGCTCCATGCTCCCACAGACTCAAAGAGACGTCTACGGCGAGCGTAACGTAACCGAGCGATCGAGAGTAGCAGAAAAGGGGGATGCATCGCCGAGCTCGGTGTTGGTGCAGCAGTCAGAGCAGCTGACAAATCCCGACTCCTTAGAGGACTAAAACTAGCCCTGCTGCCGTCTCCTGCTACAGGAAAAGTGCCAGGCGAGCGGTCTGTTGGGACGGTTTTGGTCGCTTCGCCCTTCGTCAGAAGTTCTCCTCCGCCCATTACCTCGCCTTGCTTTACGACTCGCCGTCAGCTCTAGAGCTTCAACTGGGCAGCAACGCTTTATCTATAGCCCCAGCACCACCATCGTATCGTCGCGCAGCGATTGGCGATGTCATCTCGTTCTCGAGGCCGCCATCCGCGGTTCACCATTGACGACGACGAGGGGCACGATTCCGAGTCTGAGGGACCGCCAGCCATCGTCATCAACGACGAGGGCGAGGCGGTAGCTGGAGAGCAGACGGAGAAGAGTGAGAAGGAGCGGGGAATAGAGCGGAGGGACGCGACTGAGGGGAACGAAGGAGCGCCGCTGGCTCTGGGAAGGGTCAAGGGAACAGTAGGAGCGTCCGAGGAGAAGACTACATCGAACGGTCACTCCCCCGAATCCAGCAACCTCCCAGCGGCGACCGAAAAGAAGGAGGATCGCTACCCGCCGGAACCCTCTCCGCAACCCTCTCCTTCGCGCTCCAATTCGCACGAAGAGCCAGCTCAACCAGCGGCCAAAGCAGAACTCTCGTCGCCATCATTCCTCCACAAGCTCTTACCGCCCCTCCTCTCATCCAAGCTTAATTGGAAAGGGATTCGACCGGCCCTTCGCGCTTCGGTCGCTGCTTGGTGTGGTTTGATCCTCATTCTCCACCCAAAATCACAAGCTGTGCTGGGTCAAGCGAGTTTCCTGTGCTTGATTGGTGAGTGGAGCGTCGACTTGAGCGGATTTTCGGTCCTCGCTGACTCTCCTTCGTGCTTCCCTCGGCGCTGCAGTCAGCATCATCAGTCCAGCGGCCCTTCCTATCGCCAGTGCGCTCGAGACAAGCTTCTTCCAGTTCGTGCTGGTAGCTGTGCGTTTTCAGTAGCCTCGTCTTTCAGCCTCTTTCCCCTCGCTGACCCTCTACTTCGTTCGCAGTCCGCCTGGGCATGGAGCTGCACCGCGCTAGCCATCGCCCACGCCGCTCGGTCGCGCTACAAGTTCACGCAATCTGAGTTCACGGCTTTCGCAGCCGCCAAGTTTGCCGACTCGGGACTTTCGGGCTCAGCGCTGAGCACCGAGATCCAGAAGGGTGAGTTCAGAGGTCGTGGAGTAGGAGTTGGCGAGATTGTAGAACTCGGCGAGCTAAGAGTACCGACTGACAACCTTTCTGCTAATAGACATCTTCAACGGAGCCTACCTCGAACCAGCCAGCTCGGCGGTCTGCGGAATCTTCCTCGGCGTCGGAGTCGGCTCACTGCTCTGGTTGCGAGGATGGACTGGACCGGGTCCGATGACCTTTGGCGTGATGTGCGTCGCTTTGCCACGTCTCGCCTCCCCGCGCGCCGAGCTGATGCCTCTCTTCCCCTCCCGCCCTCGCCCTCGCCCTCGCCGCCCTCGCCCTTCGCCTTGCCTTCGCTTTTGCTCTCATTTCCTCAATCCATAGCTTCGCCATCATCCTCATCAACATCTCCCTCACCACGGCTGTCCTTTTCCCCTACCCCTTCTACTCCGTCGGCTGGATCTTCTTCCTCCCGTTCACATGCCAGCAAGCCATCAACATCGCTTGCACCTTCTTTGTCTTCCCTGAAACTCTCGCCCATCAATTCGCGTCAGTGGCCTTTCCAGCTTCATGAGCGAGCTTTCGAGCCCCGTTTGCTGACCCCTCCTCTCCTCTTGCAGCGACCGTCTCATCGCGACCTTGGAGCCCTTGCAGACGGTCATTCAACTTCAACAAGGCATGCTCGACGCGAACCCTAGGACGGACGACTGGCTCGAGTTCAAGAAGATTAAGGCGCAGACGACGGCGGCGATGGGCGGCGTCGCACTTCTCGGCGCTTCGGAGGCCAACCTTACGCGCGAGATCTCATACGCTCGAGTCAGTGGGAAGGATCTCACCAAGATCTTGAACAGCATGCGAGTGCTAGTTACGAGAACGAGTGAGTCGCGGCCCTTCAGCTCTTTCTGGCCGATCAGAAGTTAACCTCCTCCTCCTTACAGCTGGTTTCGTGCGCTTCTACGAGATTGTGGAGCAGCACCTCCATCGTGGCTACGCAGATGGGAAGGGAGGACCCGTCGCCGACCAGCTCGTCGTTCACCTCGGCCGCTCGCGACCTACCTCTCCCGAACACACGCCCTCCTCGACTCGACCTCCATCACCAACTCGAGAGCACCGCGATTCCCCTCGCGACTCGCCGCGCAAGGATCACCATGGCGCCGCCGACGCACAAGCTGCAGACCCGGATGCCCTCTCCGACGCTCTCCTTCGCGCTTCGGTCAACGCTCACCGACACGCCGAAGCCAGCCACTCCCCTCTCGCCCCAACTCCAACTCGAGCAGCGCTCTCCCGTGGCCACTCGACGCCTGGACTTGCCAGTCGCAACTCGTCTTCCGCCTCGCTCGCCGATCTCGCCGAGGAAGGTGGCCACCCCCGAGCGAGCACCGAGCTCGACCTTCGCCATTCGCACTCTGGGCATGGAGATCATCACCACGACCGACACTCGTCAAAGAGGCGATCACGTTCTCACCATCGGCATCATCATGGCAAGAGCTCCAGTCATATCAGTTTGCCGTCGCTGCTACACGACGTTCTCCACGCCAACATCGACGTGCCGAAACCAGTCGGAGTGATGGAGAGTCAGAGGTACATGGATCTGGAGGACTATCTTCATAATCCGTGAGTTTGGCTACCCTCCCCGCCGTCAACGACCCGACTTCGAGCGCGAGCTGACCCTTCGAATCTCTTCAGTCGAGACGAAGAGCACATCGAAGAGATCATCTCTCTCCTCTCAACCGCCTCTCGAGACCTCATCGCTGCCCTCGACAAGACTGTCGGCCACTTGATCACCGTTATCCACCGTCTCAAGTCGACCGAGCGCACCTTCCGCATTCGCATCCACAACGAGGACCTCGCAGCGTACGAGCGTGCCGTCGCTCGCTCGCAGGCTCAGCTTGAGGACCTCGAGCAAGCGTTCGAAGCTTACCGCAACGTCAAGCGCCTCGAGGTCGTCACGCCCTTCGCCAGCCTTTTCGACCCTTTCGCCGCGCTGGGAGAGAACGGGGTAGTCGGACGAGATTTCGCTGCTCCGAGTCATCGAGGGCTCTACTGGGCGTTCTCGTACCAGGCGAGTCTACTCGCGTGGAGCGAAGGATTGATGGAGGTTTTCCGCGCGACGATTCAGGTCGAGAAGAAGCGGCGCAAGCCGAGGCGAGTAGCTTTCGATGTTTGGAGTTGCTTCCTCGAACATAACTCTGACCTGTCTTCCTTTCTCTCGTAGGATCTGGACGCCCGAGTGGGCCAAGTTTCAATGGGGCAACCCTCACGGTGGGGAGGAAGCCGCTTTCGAGGACGAGGTGAGTCGTCTTTTCTTCGAGATCTCTACGTCTACGTCCTCGGTGCTCGTCTGACCTTGCCTCGCTATTCTCTTCTGTACTCGCTCACAGAACCCCGACGATCTCGAGAAGCTCAACCCCCACTCCTTCAGCGCCGCTCGCAACCCCGACTTTCGCCCGCCAAAATCGACTCGCCATGTCGTCGGCATTGCCATCTACGACGCCATTCAGATCTTCAGTCGCAAGGATGTTCTCTTCGGCGTCAAGCTCGCCATCATCATGGGACTCGTTTCGATGCCCGCCTACTTCGCTTCAACGTCTTAGTGAGCGAGCTCGCTTCTCGTTCAGCGCTGTGAGTCGCCCGCTAACGACTCTCATTCCATACAGCTTCTTCTACCGGGAACGAGGACTCTGGGTCATCATCATGGCCGCCATCACCAGCACACAATATGTCGGCGATACGACCTTTGGCTTCGTGAGTTTTCTCCCCGCTTACTCCTTGCGTGCTGTTACTGACTTGACTCTAACATTTTCAAGGTCGTCCGCATTGTTGGTACCTTCGTAGGAGCTGTCATCGGCCTCCTCGTTTGGTCCATCGCCGCTCAGAACGGCACCGGCAACCCCTTCGCTGTCGCCGCCGTCATGGCCGTCGTTCTCCCTTGCATTCTCTTCTACCGCATCCACTGGCAGCCCATAATGTCCGCCATCCTACCATCGGTCACGATTATGCTCGTCGTCGGCTACAGTTGGTGAGCTGAGCGCTTCTCTTCGCTCGCTCCCTTCGCTGACCTCTTCGTTTGGACAGGCAAAACGCTCATCAACCGGCTCTCAGCTCGGTCGGATGGGGCTGGGATATCGCATGGCGTCGTTTCGTTTGTGTCACTATCGGTATCAGTGGTGAGTTTGCCTCGCGCGCCCGTCTTTCCCCTCGCCGAGCTGATCTTCGCCTCCCCTCCCAGTCGCCTTCATCGCCGCCTACCTTCCGCCCAAAGTCACGCAGAAGGGTACCGTTCGTCGTACATACTCTAAAGTTATCGGTCAGCTCGGATCCGTCACCTGTCAGATCCTCAGCTTCGCAAATCTCAAGGAAGATGGAGCGAAGGCGCCGCGTCAGATCATCGCCAACCTCACGACGCTTCGTGCCAAGGTGAGTTTCTCCATCTTCTCGTCCTCGTGAGCAATTTACTGATCCTTCTTCATCTGCAGGTCGCTAAAACGAATGCGCGGAAAGGCATGATCAAGTGGGAAGTCTCGCTTCGAGGACCCTGGCCTGAGGAGCACTACAACGCGCTCCAAAACCTCCAAATGGAGCTCCTCGACCTCCTCGGCCAGCTATTCGGAGTCTTCGCCGCCCTCGACTCGAAATGGACCAAAGCCCTCCTCCATCGCTCGCAGTTCTCCAACCCTCACTTTCTCGGCGACATGCTCAACGCGTTCCAACTCATCTCGACGGCATTGGAACACGGGACCTCGCTACCAATGATGTACAACCCTCTTCTCGAACGGTTCCTCAAGTCGCCCGAGACGGAGCAGGCGCATCGACCTTATGCCTTCGACGTGGTGCTCGGCGAGACGGAGGTGGATGGCCTGCCGACGCATGTCAACCTCGAGACGATTTGCTCACTCGATTACCTTCGATTCTCGTGCGGTATCTCGCAGTGCTATGCTATCGTTAATGTGAGTCTTCCTTGCCCCTTCCTTCTCGCTCGCCGACTGCTGACCTTCATCAACTGTGCGCTCGCAGCGCATCGACCGACTGATGGTGAGGCTTTGAAGGTGTATACCTCTCGCCAGGCTTGACTGACTTTCCTACCTCCCCAGTTCGTCGCGAAATCTCTCGTAGGCGAGAGCTACCTCCTCTACGGACTCGAGCAACCCCGCCATCGCCGAGAAGCTGACGATGAGGAGCGACAATGGCTAGCGGCGGATTCGCATCGGGATAGTGTGGATTCGGTCGTATAGAGTGGAGGTGTAGAGTGCAGGCATGGGAATGTTGTAACCTTAGCAATTCGCTCTCCAGCTCTTTCTGAACGACTCGGCGGGCTTGCGATTCGCGAACTCGGCAACGGCTCGGACTGCCCGTTCGGGGTGCTGTAAGAGTACTGCAATGCACATCTACTAGTCTGCTGTGTCCCAGCGCTCTTCCACAAGCTGCAGCTTGGCGATTTGCTCCTGCGCCTCAGGATACCCCTCCTCCCTCGCCAGCCTTTCCAGCAAAGCTTTCGGCATCGGCGCGAAGAAGTTGTCGAACCTCCCTTCAACAGCTGGAACAAAGAAGCCGAGTAATTCGCCCCGCTTCTGAACTTTGCAGTCGGGGTAGTAGTCACGGAAGGCGGCGACCATGTCGGCGGTCGAGGGATTGGGAGGGAGGGTCGGCCCTTCAGATGACCTGGGAGCTCGACGGGTCAAATCGAAGTTGAAACCGGCGGCCTTGATGATACTGGTGGGGATGGGGCTTTTCTCGGGGTCAATCCTGCTGTTGTGGGCTTGCATGAACAGGCCGAACCCTCGAGCGAAGGGTGGGGAGGGGAATAGAGAGGGGGAGTGGGAGTAGGGAAGGGGAGGGATGGCGAAAGGGTAGGGAAGCTTGTTCTTGGTTTCGTAGGCCTCGATCTCCTCCATTGGGACGTAGGGCAGGACTTGGGAGAGAGAGGCGAGGGTCAGTCGGCGGATTCGGCGGACTCGGCTGGCGCCGAAGAAGGAGGAAATTGACTCGCCACTGAAGAACCAGAAGCGGTACTCGAACAAACAAACTAGCCATCTTATCCTCCATGGGAACCTCGAGAAAGAAGTACTTCCAGACTCGGAGGCAGAACTTCTTCGTCTGCTCGGTGTCGTGCAAAAGACGACGGACGGCGATGCCGAGAAAGGCGCAATGGGCTCCATTGAAGTCGGCGGTGAAGGTCTTCCGCCACGACGGGTCGAAGGGGAGGGGTAAAGCGGAGGAGAGACTGGTTTGAGAAGCAAGAGTCAGCGCGCTGAATTCATCTCGGCGCCGAGTTGAGAAGCACTGACAGTCGTGTGCTGATGCTGTAGCTTGCGTCAAAGGGATTGCCATCGCACGATCCCGAGAACATGATCCAGCAATCCTTGATCCTCCCATCGGCCCAGAATCGGGAAGTCGATTCTCGGCCATCCCCCTTCCCTTCTCCGTCTTGGTGAATGGGATCATCTTGACGGCTCCGTTCGTCTGAAACTGCTCCCACGGGCTGTTCCCTCCTCTTTTGCCCGTTCAGGAGAGCGGGATATGGAGGTAATGGGTCGAATGAAGGTTGGAATTGCCGCGACCGAGTCCCATCGCCGAGCTGTACGCTACCATCACGGCGCCAAACTTGCGCGTGAGGAGGATCTGAAGCTCCTTTTTGACGTCGAGTACGTCGGGGTCGGCGAAGGGGATGGGAGGACACTGTGAGCGCCATTCGAGTTGGAAGTAGCGGCTACGGAGCTCGTCGCAGTGGCCGGATTCCTCGTGCACTGAGTGGTAGCGCACGATACAGTCTTCCGAGCAGTCTGTAGGTTAGAGAGATCAGCTGAGCGCGACGGTGCCAGCTTCCCGAGGAAGAATCGTACAGAAAACGAGATGACGGCGCTAGCTGAGGGCGAATGAGCGGTCAGCTTGCGTTCTGGACGTGTTACAATGGCCAAGGAGCTTACTCGTACGGTTGCATTGCGCACAACGCGAGTAGGGTAGTCAAAGAACGGCTCCGACGACATGCATGGCTCGACAGTTCGTCCAGCTTAGTGTCCAAGAAGCGAGGATCGAGAGCAGCGAGCAGTGGATGACCCCGATAGATCTGTAGTGAGAGTCGCGCTGACGGAGGCGAGAAGCGAAGAATCGAGCGAAGAGTAGGAGATCAAGCAGCGGAGGGCGCGTTTCTCGAGGAAGAGGTTGGCGTTGCACCTCGTTAACAGCGACGATGAGCTACAGGGGAGCACGCACGAGCTACAACAGCTCATAACTGCTCACCGCTGCTCCCTCATCCCCTAAAAAGCAAATCCCGGCGTTCCCTCTCCGGCCCCTCGGCGCTCGCCTCCCTCGCTCGCCTCCCTTATCCCCCATCCTCCCGCCTCCGCTCGAGGCTGTCTTACGCATCAACTCTCCTCTACTCTGAATCAACTCTAAGAGCCGGGCTATTATCACTCAACTTACCCTCCCCGGCTTCTCTCTCTTCCCCCACCTTGGACCCGCATCCTCCAGCCTCCTCACCTCGGCGCTGGAGAGCTCGCCTTCCCCGCCCGCCTCTCTCAAACCCTTTGGCGCTCTTGCGACGGTCTCTTCCTTTCTCACCATCTCCTCGACTTCAGCGCAAAACAACATGCCCTCCCCCTCCCCAGCCTACACCCCCCTCCCCTCTTCCGCCGGCCACAGCCGAGCATTCGACGAAGCCCTCTTTCGCTCGACGCTCGGCTCTCCCCCTTCCAGCTCCAAGGTTCCCTCCCCCCCACCTAGATATGAGACGGTCCTCCCTCCTGCGCCGGCTGGACAGATTTATTTGACCCTGGAGACTGTGTTGAAGAGTGATGAAGAGGAGGAGGGGGGCGCCGAGGGGATGGACGAGGGCATGAGATTGAGAGAGTTGGAGAGGGGGTTGTATGGCTACTCTTTGTACGTCTTTTACTTGATCCTCTGGTGTGCTACATTGCTGACCCCTTCCCACAACAGCGCCTCCCTCCTCCTCACCCTCCTCTACTTCTTCTCCCCCTCCCTCCCCACCACCCCCCTCTCTGCCTTCCTGCCTCCCACTCCGCTTCTAGCGCTCGCCGCCTACGTTGTGCTACTACTCACGTTTAGGACAGGGGTGAGGAGGATCGCCCTCGCTGTTGACGAGCCCCGGAGCTTGGAGGAGGAGGAGATGGGACGACGAGTTGGTGGTCAAGAGGGGAGGCTGGAGGGAGGGAGGGGGGTTGGGGTGCAGGGTCTGACTTTACGTGCGTTTAGCCTCTTTATACCCTTCTCTTTTCCCGCCGAACGAGGTGGTGGAGACCGCACCTAGGGGGGAAGGGAGCGCCGAGCCGAGCTGACGCCGTCGACCGAGCAGTCGCCTCCGCCGCCCTGATGCATCTCCCTGTGCATGCTCTCAAGAACTTGCCATTGGGGATCGGTTTCGCCGCTTGGTGCTGCTCTAGTGAGTCCTCGCTCCCTCTCTCCCTCCTGCCCTTCCCTCGTATGATCGCCGAGCTGACGTTCCGGCGTTTCTTGGTGCTCGCGACAGCCTGTCTTGTCGGGTTGATGATGTGGGAGTGAGTGTATATTTCCTCTCTTCCGTTCCTCGAGCTTCAAGCTGACCACCCTCCTCGTTCGCAGCGCCGTCAATCGCGCCTCGGCCGAGCATGAGAGGGAGGAGAACGAGATGGAGAGCGCGGGATTGACTTGGGTTGGGGGTTATATCACGAAGGCGTGAGTTGGAGGAGTTCGATCAGTTTTATTTGCTGTACTCTCAATCTGTCCCCCTTTTGCTGCTGCTCGATTCGACCGAGAGAACCGAGTGAGAGCCGAGCGGGCAAGAGACGAGAGCAGAGACTAGCGAGGCCACGGAAGCGGAGGTGATGGGAATAACCGCGTACGAAGATTGTTACAGATACAAACGAAACGTCCATCCTACTCCGCTGCCCCTCCCGCTGTACATAGCCTCGGCGTTCCTCTCCCCCCTTCCCCTCCCCTTCCTCCGCCTGCTAAAACCCTACTCCAATTTCTCCAAGAATTCCAACCGTTCCAAAATCACCTGCTTGGACGTCTCCTCCACCTCACCAGCGAGGAAGACTTCATCGAGGATGGCGTAGACTTTGTAGAAGTTGAAGACGAGGTCGAGTTCGCAGACGTTGCCGAAGAAGGCGTCTTTGTGTGGTGGTGCGGAGCGAGAGGAATGAGTGGGTGTGTTGAGTGGAGGTAGCGAGTGTAGCGAGGGGAGGGGAGGAAGGAGGAGAGGTCAGCTCGGTCTTCATGAGCGCCGAAGCACCGACGGCAAAGGCAGAAAAGGAGGGAGAGGGAGCACTCACCCAGCACTTCAACGAACAAATGGATAGCCTCCAACCACACTAGTTCATTATCGTTGGCGTCGACGCAGAAGGAGAAGAAGAGACCGGCGTAACGGCGGTACACGAGCTTGTGGTTGCGGAACTGGGGTGTTAGGACGACGGTTAGCGAAAACGTTGGAGAGTACTGATGTATTCCATCTGCTGGTGCTGCGAGCCGCCTCAAAGAACGCAGAACGAGCGTGTTGAACCACCCCCCGGCCGACGAGCGAGCGCGACGACGCACGGCCTCCCTTCGGCTTGGAGCTGCCCAGCAGGAGGGTGTAGGAGAGCAAAAGAGTACGTACCTCAACAAAGTTACTCTGATACTTTTGATCCCTCGGTGCGATGAGTCGATGCACCTCGCCTCTTACGCGGACCTTCTCGTCGTCGTCGAAGGGCACGTCTATTGCAGAGGGGGGTCAGTAGGTTGCAGTGGAGCAGAGGGGAGGAGATGGGAGCGTACACCACTTTGAGAGCCGAGTCTTGCCTTGTCGGTTCTGGTTCGAGTGATGGCGTTAGCGGGGAGGGGGGAGGGGTGGTGAGAGAGAGAGGGAGAGCAAGAGCTTACTTGTACGAGGATGAATCGGATCATGGCTAGCGCTCCCTTACTGAGCTACAGCTTTCTTTCCAGCGGGCGAGAATCGAGAGATGTGAATCGAAGGAAAGGGGCGGAGCACAAGGAGCGGCGAGTTGAGCTCAGATCTCAGATCCAGACGAGGGTTGGACTGGTACAAGTTAGATGCTTCGATTCGTCTCTCGTCTGCAGCACTCGAGTCGCTCTACTGCAGCTACCACTCGCTCCCTTACCAATCTATCAACCTACACATCTTGTCTCTCATCCCTCTCAGCTTCCACCCCGCTCTCCTCGTCGTCTCACTCTCCCCCTCTTCGCCAGCTCAGCACCTCGTCCTCGCGCCAACAAGCTACACAGATCAAACTAAGCTCTACAATGCTCTCCCCCGCCAGCTACCCGACTCCTCCAACTCTGCCACCTCAATGGCCTTCCTCCGCTCAGCAGATCACCTCCCTCGCAGACCAGGCCATCGTCTCTTCCGATGAGCTCCTCTCGACCATCGTCAATCAACAAGATAAGACGTTCGAATCTGTAGTCCGCCCTCTCGCTATTCATGCCGGCGAGGAAGCAAAGCTGGTCGAAACGGGGCTTTTCATGCAGTATATCAGTACAAACAAGGAGGTTAGGGACGCTAGTGTTGAGGCGGATAAGAAACTACAGGTGTGTCACTTCTCTACTGCTCTCCCTCTCCCTCTCCCTCTGCCTCGGCGGGAGCTGATCCGGCCCCTTCTTTCGGCTTCGGCGATCCCCCTCCCTTCTGGAATTAAAGGACTACTCCCTCACCGCCCTCACCCGTCTGGACGTCTACCAAGCCCTCCTCTCCGCCCGCCAGCACACGGAGGAGCACGGCATCCAGCTCAACCCCGAGGAGAAGAGGTTGCTCGACCGCCTCATCCTCGACCGCGAGAGGAATGGATTGGGCTTGGAGGAGAGTAAGAGGAATGAGTTGTTGGAGATTAAGAAGAGGATTATGAGCCTTGAGGTCGACTTTCAGAAGAATTGTAATGAGGTGAGTCTTGGGGAGTGGAGTACGGAGGAGGGGGTTCGGCGCTGATCTTGCTTTCTTCCCCTGCCCTCGTTCAATCACATCACCCACCTCCCCATCATCTACCCATTTTTTCTCCCACCCTCTCTCCCCTCATCCACCTGCACTACTGCAACAACAGGAGAACGGTTCCCTCCTCTTCACCGCAGCCGAGCTCGACGGCGTCCCCGACATTGAAGGCTACAAGAAGGAAGGTGACAAGTATCGCGTGACGTTCAAGACGCCCGATATCGTTCCCGTCTTGTACGCTTTCTTTCCCTCTCCCTCTACCTCCTCCGAGTTCTCGCTAACCTCCTCCCCTCCTTCCCCCTTCCCCCTCACCTCCGCTACTTCCTCCCACGCCCAACGCTACAACGGCCCTGCGTGATATCACAAATCAGTAAATTCGCCAACCTCCCTTCCACCCGTAAAGCTGCCGTCCTAGGGTACGAAGGCAAGACGCTTCAGAACGCTCCCCTGCTCGCCGAGATGGTCAAGCTCAAGGAGAAGGCTGCTAAGATGTTGGGGTATCAGAGTCATGCGGAGTGGGTTTTGGAGGTGGGTTCGATGCTTTCTTCTTCCCTCCCCGGGCGCATGGAGAAGGTAGGAGAGGCAGAGGCGAGGGAGTGGAAGCTGACGACGGCGCCGAGAACAGGTCAAAATGGCTCGCACCCCTTCTACCGTCTTCTCCTTCCTCTCGGACCTCGAGGAGAAGCTCCGTCCTCTCGGTCTCGCTGAACGCGAGAAGTTGCTGAAGCTTAAGAAGGAGGAGCATGAGAAGAGGGGGTGGGAGGTGGATGAGGAATTTAGGGTTTGGGATTATAGGTGCGTTTTGATGAGCGAGGAGATGGGGTGGGTGATGGTGGTGCTGATGGGTTGTGGGGTTGGACAGGTATTATGATCGCCTTTGGACCGAGAGGGAGTTGAGCTTGGGTTCGTCGTCGTCTCCCTCCTTCTCGGCCTCGGCGTTCTCACTCGCTCGCTAACCCCCTCCGCACACACAGACGAGACCCACCTCTCCGAGTACTTCACCGTCACCACTCTAATCCCCAAAATCCTCTCCATCTACTCCCAACTGCTCGGAATCTCATTCCACCCCGTCCCTCGCGATGAGGAGCATGGTGGGCTTCTGTGGCATGAGGAGGCTGAGATGTATGCTGTGAGGGATACGGTGAAGGATGAGCATTTGGGTTTCATGGCGTTGGATTTGTTTCCGAGGGAGAATAAGTGAGTTTTGAAAGGGGGCGGCGCCGAGGAGGAAGGATCTTGCGCCGTTCAGCTGACTCCTGCTCCTCTGCACACAGATACGGGTATGCTCTCCTTCACTCTCCCTACCGCCCTCTCCCCCTCATCCTTCTCTCCCTCTCCCGCTGCTTCTCTCCCTCCCGCCCTTCTCTCCCCTCACCCTCCCCCATCCGCTCGCTGACCCCTTCCCCCCTCGCCTCCCCCTCCCTCTCAGCCACGCCGCCGTCTGGGGCCTCATCCCCGGGTTCCAAAACGCCCAAAACGAGCGCTCCTACCCCGTCGTTGCCATGGTCGCCAACCTCTCCAAGCCGAGCCCTACGAAACCGGCGTTGATGAAGCATCAGGATGTGGTTACGGTGAGTTTGGCTCGCGAGGCGTTACAAGATGGATGCTGATGCTCCTACCATTTGCGACGTATTTAGTTTTTCCATGAGCTCGGGCATGCGCTACATGGCATCTGTTCATGGACTCAATTTCCCAAGTTTCACGGCACCGTAGGTCTCCTTCGGCTCCCTTCCCCTTCCTTCCTCCTCGCTAACTCCCCTTCCCTCCTTCCCTCACCCTCCTCATACCCAGTCCGTCGCCCGCGATTTCGTGGAAGCTCCCTCCCAAATGCTCGAAAACTGGATGTGGGAGCCCGCGGTGCTCAAATCGCTCGGCAAGCACTACCTCACGGGCGAGGAATTGCCCGACGAGTTGATCGATGCTGTTGTCAAGAGCAAGAAGGTCAATCAGGGGTTGTTTAATTTGAGGCAGGTGTTTTTCGCGAGGTTCGATAGTACGTTTCCTTGCTCTCCATCTCCCCCGCCGAGCTGACGCCGAGCGCCCGAGTTGAGTTGAGCTGAGCTGACCTCCTTCGTCGTGATTTAACAGTGCTCGTACACACCACCGAGGTCGACGCCGATCTTACGACCCTTTGGAATGATACGAGGGAGAAAACAAGCCTCGTTTCGAATGAGGGAACCAACGTTGGAGGGCAAAGCGGGTTCGGTGAGTTCGGTGTTTGCTCGGCGCGAGTTGAGCGGGTTGGGATGGGGAGGGGGAAGGGAGATGAAGAAAGAGATGGACGCTGACGACTTGACCTCCCTTTACTCTGTCGAACAGCTCACATCGCCGGCGGCTACGACGCGGTTCGTCTCCCCTCCCCCCTTCTTCTCGTTTCCTCCCTCGCTGACCTCTCCCTTCCTCCTTCTGCATCTCCCCGACCTCATCTCACCCAAAACAGGGCTACTACGGCTACCTCTACTCGCAAGCCTTCAGCGCCGACATGTACGAAACTGTCTTCAAAGCCGACCCATTGAGCGCCGAGGCGGGCAAGAGGTATAGGGAGAAGATTCTGAAGGTTGGTGGATCGAGGTGGGTCTCTCTCTCTCTTCTTACCCTTCGTTGCTTTCGAAAGAGGATGGGCGCTGACCTGCTACGAACCGCGATTGAAGGGACGAGATGGATTCGCTCAAGGATTTCCTTGGACGTGAGCCTACGAATGAGGCGTTCTTGAAGAGCCTGTTGGGTGGGGAGGAGGATTAGGATGTGCTTAATGAGGAGGGAGGTGCAATTCGTCGCTGGTCGCTCGTTCGAGCTCCGGAGGGGGGAGATGGAGAGCGCCGAGGGCGACGCCGAGCGAGAGGTTGGCCCGGTGACGGGTGTGGAGCGAGCTCTGAGAGCAGCGAGAGTTTGCTTGTAAACGGTGCTCTTCTACTGATTCTTCTTGATAGCCTGCACTGGAGCGCAGAGACGACTCACCCTCCGCTCCCTCATCTTCTTGGACGCGCTTTCGCAGGGGTCGTCGCGTCGACCGAGTTTGATGAAGAGGTGTAGAAGAGCAGCAAAGCTCAGCAGGGGTCTGCTAGCTTGTCATACTACAGATGCCTGCTCCAAGATAGCCTCGTTCACCTCCTCGGACTGCTCCTAACGAGAGGAGTCGAAGACGAGTTGAACGATTCTCGCTTGGCTTCCTGCACCTCGTCACCTCGTCTCGTCTCGGCAACAACTCCGCTACAGCAGCACGCAACGCACGCAAGCTCACCCTACTCGGCTACAGCAATGACCACCCCATCCACGGGGCGTCGTTCCTCCTCTTCCTCCTCACGCCACCGTTCCTCCTCCTCAGGCGGCGGAATCGGCACTTGGGCACCCGAGCTGGCTCACACGGAAGCAGATTTCGATTTCTGCAATGCTTACTGGGTTACACCTCCCAACGCGCGGCAGAGGAGCAGTAGTGGTAGGGAAGGGGAGGAGGAGGATTGGGGGAGAGGTGGAGTGGAGACGGTGTTGGGCAGGATGAGGATGGGCAGTAAAGGTTTGGAGGAATTGAGGGGGTTTTATAGGGAGAGGTGAGTCGACTGCTATGGCATGGGATGGGCTACAGAGCGAAGGAGAGGGAGAGGGAGAGGATGCGTCAACAATGGCTTGCTGTACAGCGACAGGTCGTTGTGGGTGCTATCGTCGCACTCCTGCGACTCTGTAGATTCGATCGCACGGCTACAGCTCGCAAGCTTGGCTCAGAACGAGCCACAGCTCGGTCGGGCTGAGGGAGGCGCACGCGCCGCGTCGCTGAATTGCGAGGGGCCAGCTCTGCGCACTTCTACGAAGTCGTCCATCTTGCTGTTAGTAGGATGTATACTTAGCTAGACAGTGTTGTGGACCTTCTCAGTCGACATCCTCCTTTCTCGCACTCGAATCTTAGCTCACTCGCTTTCCACTCCCTTCGCAGAGCCGTCATGGAGGAAGACTACTCCAAGAAGCTCAACAAGCTCAGTCGGCATGGGTTCGGCGCAGGAGAGACTGGGTTCGCTTGCTCTCTGCCCTTTCAACTCGGCGAAAGCTAACTTCCTTCCGCCCTTCGCAGACACCTTGACCGAGCCATCCTTCAAACTAAGGGCGAGTGCGACGCCATGGCCAAGGCTCATACGGATCTTGCCAACTTGATGAGGACGCAAGAGACTCAGGTTAACGAGTTCTTGAATAAGAGGGAGGGAGCGAGGAAGTCGGTGAGTTTGGGCCGAAGCGCGATCCCCGGATGAAAGCTGATGATCTTGATGCTTCAACGTCAACAGCAGCAGATGAATATTGAGAAGAAGTGGAAGGAACTTAACAACTGCCGTCATCATGTGCTCAAGGTGAGAGCTGGACGATTTCCTCTTTCGCTCTTGCCGAGCTGACCTCGCTCCACTCGTGCAGGCCAAGGACAAGTACGAGCAAGACGCCATCGCTATCAACTCTCTACATGCTAGCGCTTCGCTTTTGCAAGGTCGCGACCTCGATAAGGTTAGCTTCACCTCACTTCGGCGCCTGGAGGGGGAGCGAGCTGACCCGAACTTTGTCTCAAAGGCAACGATGAAGCTCGATAAAGCTCAACAAACGGTCGTCGTCAACGAACGGGACTACAAGCAGTACACAAGCGTCTTGAAGGAGTCTACCGCGTGAGTTCGGAGCTCTTCGCCTTTGCTCACGCCGCGTGCTGACCGCCCGATCTCCTCGCAGAACTTGGAACATGGCATGGAAGGCGTTCTGCGATGTACTCCCTTCCTCTCCCCGTCCGCCGAGACACGAGCTTATCCTTGTTGCCCTGCAGCTCTGCCAAGATCAAGAAGAGGAGCGCCTCGAGTTCGTCAAGGGTCGGCTTTGGGACTGGGCTAACGCGCTTTCGACCGTTGCGATGAGCGAGGATGAGGTGTGTAGATCTCGCTCGACTCCGTCAAGGCCGTCACTGACCCCCCTTCGCTTCTGCAGTCGGCCGAGAGGACCAGGACGGCGCTCGAGCAATGCGAGGCTCAGACCGACATCAAGCTCTTCGTCAGTGCTACTGGTACCGGCAACTCGATCCCAGGTGCGTTCCTCACTCTTCTATCTATCCACCGCCATCCTCACTGACCCTTCTCCCCTCGCAGACCCTCTCCCCTTCGTCGACTTCTCCAAGGGCGGTGCCCCTCCCAAGCAAGGCTACAAGCTGGCGCGCTTCACTCGTTCTTCCACTCGCATGCCAGGAGTCAAGCACTCGCCTTCAGCCGTCGACGACATCGCTCGCGCCTTCCACCAGCAGCCTCAACAACAGCAACGAGCCCCGACTCAACCTCAGCAGCAGGCGCCTCCTCCTCAGCAACAGCAGCAGGATCCTCGAGCTCGCGCCAACAGCCAGGGTCAGCGCCAAAGCCAACAAGGCGTCCCTCCCTCCGCTTCAGCCCAATCCCTCGCCTCCGCCCCTCGTCCTCAATCAAGAGTCGCCAACCGCCCTCCCTCCCGGGGCGAAACCCTCGCCGCTCCCACCCTCTCCGCTTCGCCCTCCAGCACCTCCGACCTCTCCCCCAGCCAAGAGACGACGCCAACTCGCCCCAAGATGGCCGAGAGCACGTCCGGTCGATTTGCCGTCTCCCCTTCGGCCAACCTTCGAGGATCGTCGGAGAGGGTTCCTTCCTCGTCCTCGGCTTCCGGTATTGGACTGGGAAAGCCAGGCCATATCTCTGCTGGAGCGTTCCAGAGGGGGTCGATGAGCCCGTCGCCTTCTGCTGTTGGGATGAGCGGAGCGGAGGGAGGAGGAACGTCGCCCAAGCCGGCGCCTTACGAGGCTCCGATCCCCCCGCAAGAAGCGGCGCCCGTCAAGCAGGCAGAGGCGACGGCACCGGAGGACGACGAGAACGATCCCCTCGCGCAGGCGCTCAAGAAGCTTCAGGCGAGCGCTTCGTCGCCGAGGACGGGAGGATTCGCTGGACCGGCGCCTGGGGCGGTTGGGCTACCGGGGATGACCAATCCTGCGATGGAGGGCGGTCGGCCGACTCATCGGCAGTCGCAGCAGAGTTTGGGAAGGGCAGCGGGAGCAGGATTCGGCGCTCCGCCTCCTGGCGGACCAGGATCAACTTCGAGGCCAACTTCCCCTGCTCCCATCGCAGCGATGATGCAGCCTCCTCCTTCGCACCCTTCCTCCTCCTCTCGCCCTTCGTCTCGTCAAGGCTCAGCCCCACCTCAGCAGCAGCGCTACTCCAACTCTCAGACCGGCTCCCAGGTCGGTATCGGCGCCCGAGGTCGCTCGCCTTCGCCCCAGCCTTTCACCCACCCCGAGGCGCTCAGACCTCATTCGCCGAGTCCGAGCGCTAACCCGGCGAGGTCGAGTAGCCCTCAGCCGGGAGGAGGGGCGAGTGGGTTCGCTGGAGCGGGATTCGGGCATCAGAAGCAGGCCTCGCTTGGTGCGCCGAATGGATATGGAGGAGCAGCAGTGGGAGGAAGGCCGCAGAGTCAGCAGCTCGGAGGGAGGGCGCCGTCGCCTGGAACGGGAGGACACTTCGCGAGGGCTCCGTCGCCGGGTCCTCAGCAGGGCTACGGCCGAGCTCCTTCGCCGTCGCCTCAAGTTCAGCAACAGCAGCAGTACGGTCGTGCTCCCTCCCCCGCGCCTCAAGCTCAGCAGCCGTACGGCCGAGCGCCGTCGCCTTCGCCTCATCAGCAGTATCGCGCTCCTTCGCCCACTCCTCAGCTCCAACACCACCAACAGCACCCCTCCGTCGCCTCCTCCTACGCTCAGGCTCCTTCGCAACACTTCCAACCTCCCCCTTCCCAGCTCCATCACCACCCCTCGCAACATTTCCAGCCTCAGCACCCCGTCGCCGGAGTCGCTTCCCCCGCCTCCTCGGTATCGGCGTACGCCACTCCCTCCCCCTCCCTCGTCGGCATGCAATCTCCCTACCAGCAATCCGCTCCTTCCTCCGTCATCGGCTCGCCAGCGCCCTACCAACAGCAGCACCCGCAACCTCATCAACCCTTCCGCCACCCGTCCGCCGCTCTCCCTCCCTCCCTCGCCGCTCCAGGACCCAACGGGGCGCCGTACAATGCGGCTCAGATCCCTACGCAACAGCAGATGGGAGTCCACCGCTCGCCGTCGATGCATTCGGGAGCTTCGAGCGCCGTTTCGGCGAGTCAGGCTTATGGTGGGGTGCAGATGCAGCAGCCGTACCAACAACAGCAGCAGCCTCAGCAGCAAGGACAGTTCCAACAGCATCAGCAACAACAGCAGTATGCTCAGCCTCAGCAGCAACCGGCGCCAGCGCCCGCTCAGAGCCCGGCTGGACCGCCGACGGGACAGTACACCGACGAGGGGAAGCCGATCCTTTTCTATGGTGAGTTTTGAGCGTTTCAGGCGAGTGAGATGGTTGGAGGAAGCGAGCGCTGAACTTGTTCCGTCCTCCCTCATTCCCCCCTCGTCTCGGCTCGCCTCGACCCCTCCCCTCACAGTCAACGCCATCTACGACTACGCTGCTGCCTCAGCCGAGGAGTTCTCCTTCTCGCTAGGCGATGTTATCGCCGTCACCGACACCGATGTGAGTCTTTCTCTTTCGACCCTCTCGAGACCGCCGAGCTGACTTCCTCGCGCCTCTCGCTCGACAGCCCGATGGTTGGTGGAAGGGTAACAAGGTCGGCGTCACTGGCGGTGGCAAACTCTTCCCTTCCAAGTGAGTTTGATCTCCCTTTTTCGCTTGTCGAGCGCTCGCTGATCCTCTCCCCTCTCCTCCCCTCTCTCACCGCGCAGCTTCACCGAGGTTCGTCTCTCCTCGGCCGTGGCCTCTTCACCAGCGGCAAGAACGATTCGCTGACCCTCTTGACCTCCCTACAGCTCCTCTCCTAGACTCCCGCCCCTCCTCTTGGACCTCTCGCCTTCTTGGCTCGATACCCGTCTCGTCACATAGCTCGCCCCAATGTTCCCTGTTACCCCTCTTCGCAAGCTCCTCTTATTAGCTAGTGTATTATTGCGAGTGCGATATTGGAACGTTGAGGCTCTTCTCCGTAGCATCCAACTTCGAGTGAGCAGCGAAACTGAATGCAAAGTTCGGCGAGGGCGAATGAGCTTGATCAAGTCATTCTATTGCGTTGCGCTTTGAGATCTACCTACTGAACAACCCACCCCACTTTCTCCATCCCAACACACCAGCAACTCCCAGTCCCACAACACTAACCCCCACCCCCGCTTCCAACACCCTCTGTTGCCACCTCCTCCTCTCCAACACCTCCTCATAAGCGAGCCCCCACCTAAACGTCGTCATCCTATAAAGACTCTCCCAGGTCCCTCCCATGCCTTCCACGGGGTTCCTCGGCGCAGGTAGAAGACGAAAGAGGGAGGAAAGCGCCCCGTCGAGAGTGAGTCGGAGGAGGTAGAAAGGGTTTAGGACGGAGGAGGCCATTTCGGAGTAATTGTTTGCTGCGAGGGTTTGGATTGCCTTTAGGGAGGGAGCACGGAGGGTGGTATAGGTCGTTAGGGCCGTTTCGAGGGCTGAGGAGCCGCTGGGGGTGGCGGAGGGGAGAGAGGGAGTGATGGAGGAGTAGGGCAGGGGCGAGGGGATTAAGGGTGAGGGTGAGGCGGAGAAGTGGTCCAGCAGGGTCGAGAGGAATCGGACGTCCTCGAAACCGCAGTTCATGCCTTGTCCTGTTAGCAGGGGAGGAGGGAAGGGAAAGGGCGAGGGTCAGCGAGCGGAAGCAGAGGTGCAGAATGAGATGCCGAACCGTAGAAGGGAACCATGGCGTGTGCTGCATCGCCGATGAGGAGCGCTTTGTCCTTGTAGTGGTAAGGCGAGCACTGCGAGGGAGAGAGAGCGAGGGGAGGGTAAGCCGAAGGTCGGTTTGAGCCTCACATCTCAACGCGAGAGCACCACCGAGCTTTGTCGAAGATGGATGAAGAGGAAGTTAAAGATCGACAGCAAGACGAAAGCTCACCTCGACTGTAATGAGCCCGTCCTTGGGGTTCTCCCTCCAGCTCTTCAACAGCTCCTCTTCACCCATCAACTCCAACGCATCGGGGAACTCAGTGCGGAAGAGCTCGACTACGGGGTTGACTGCGTCGGATGAGAGGGATCTGAGCTTTGAGTCGAGCTCGTCGAAGGTCGATTGATGGGCGAAGAGGGTGAGGGTGAAGGATTTGTCCTGTATGGGAGGGAGCGAAGGGTCAGAGGTGAAATCGAGGCAGTGAGTATACATATAAATGTAGCGCACCTGGTTGGGAAGAGCGATGAGCATGAACTCGCCTCGCGGCCAGATGTGAAGGTGGTTCGGCGAGATGGAGAAGGTCGAATTGGGGCCGGCGGGGACGGCGAGTTCTAGGTAGGCATGAGGGGCGTAGGATTGCTTGTAGTTGAATCTGGTCGTGCAAAGGGTAAGCATCAGCTACCGAGCCAGCGAAAAGGCAACGCCGAAGCCGAGAGATGACTCACCGAGCCTTGCTCCCCCTCATCATCTCCCTCCTAACCCTGCTGTAGGCTCCATCTCCTCCCACTACAAAATCAAACTTCTCCTTCCTCACACTCCCATCCTTACTCCCCAAGCTGACTTCCACCCCTTCCTCTCCCCTCAAATCCATCTCAACCAACTTGGTCTCAAACCTCGTCTTTACGCTCCCCCTCCCCTCCTTGGGCAATCCATCCACATGATCCAACAAATAAATCCCCAACACCCCTCGCGAGATGCTGCGAATGACCTCCCCTTCGGCTGGGAAACCGTAATCTTGCGCCTGCAAGCCGACCTTTTGGCTCCCGCTGCTCTTGCTCTTGGTATGCAGCATCCTGCCCCTCATCTCGATGCCTTCTTTCAGCACCCTCTCGGCCAATTCCTCAGAGACCGACCTCAGCGCCTCGATGCCCCGAGGCGAAAGGGCGAGGTTGATGCTCCTTGCTCTGCTGCTCCCTGGTGCTGCTAGACGAGGATCCGAGCGGGATTCGATGAGAGTGACGGTCCAGCCTCGAGAGGCGAGCATGGCGGCGCAGAGAGTGCCGACGAGACCTGCGCCGACTACGAGGGCGTGTTGTTCTTGTGAGGGGGACATTGAGAGAGGTGCTGGGCGGTGAGAGGGTGTTGCGGAAGCTGTAGCTTGATGAATGCGAGAGAAGGAACGCCCGTTGAGTGGAGATGAAAGAAGACGAGGCCAAGGGAAGGAGCGAGAGAGGTCAAGCACTGCCGCGAAGAGTCGCTCGGCTCGAGATGAAAAGGGGTCCAGCTCCATTTGGTAGGTAGGGCAGCTGTAGCTTAGTAGACCTCTATTTGACCTCTTCTTGACTGCTCGTGCTACTCACACTCGACTACAACTCCTCACTGGGCCTTGACCTCCCCACTTGCGCTCGTTCCCTTCTCTTGCTCCTGCAATTCACCTCGTCTCTCGTCTCGACTTTCAGCTGGCTCCATCTGTACCGTATCAGCTGCTACTAGTCGACTAGCACCTGCTCTCGCTTCTCTCGCCCTCTCCCTCCGGCGGAATCGTTCGCTCGGACCTTCCCACGGCTCAACCCTCGCTCTTCACTCATGCCACCTCGCAAGACCATCTCGGGGGAGCTAATCGGCGAGCTTCACAAGCTCAAGGCAAGGTACAAATGGGACTGGAAGATCATCGCTCGCAAGATGGGCCATTCCGAGCAGGCCTGCAAGCGGAGCTGTAGGTCTTTCCGTTCCGAGTCAATCGCTGCCCGCCTACATCGCTGAATCAAGATGAATGAACTACAGGGAGCCTCTGGTACCCTTCTGCTAATGGACCTGTCGACCTCACCAACGATTCGGACGACGACTCCGAGGATTCTGACATGGAGGTTGAGCAGCAGTTGGCTGGGAGGCTCGTCAAGGGGGAACCCGACGGCGACGACGTTGAAATACAGGGTGCGTTTCTCTTTTCTCCCCTCTGCAGGCTTGGCAAGGAGGGTGCAGCGCTGATGAGAAGCTCGCTCGCTCGGCGATAGAGATCAAACCCCCGGCTGCTCCTGCCAAGCGAGCGAAGGGAAAGGATAAGGTAGGTGCTACTCTGCTTTACTCTATACCTCGAAGATGGCTGACGAGCTTCGACAAATCGCACAGATGATCGCCAACCTCAAAGCCCGAGTTCTTGCTCTCGAGGACGAGCTCCGAGTGAGTTCCTCTCGCTTTCCTCACCCTCCTCCCTCTCCGTTCTTCTTCCATATGTCCCCCTAGCCTCATACAGGCTCAAACTGACTTCCCTCCTCCCCACCCCACCCCTCCCCTTCCTCCCCTTCCTTGACCTCTCTCCTCCAGACCGAACGAGCCAACGCTGGCGGCGATCGACAGCGCGCGGCAGCAGCCCTCGAAGCCGCGCATAATGCGCATCATGAAAGGGAGAAGGAGGTGACGGATAAGGCTTTTGCGCTGCTGGGGGAGGTGGGGAGGAAGGTGGTTGGTCAGGAGGAGGAAACGGGCAAGGAGAAAGGGAAGGAGAAGAGACGGACGGATGAGGAGGCGTTTGGGGGTGGGCTTGACGGGGAGCTTTGTAGAGGTGGTGAATGGAGGACTTTGGTCGATTGTACATAAGCGTCGTAGCTCGTCCTTTCGTCCACGACGCTCGGACCGAGTTAAAAGACCGAAGCGAAGGATTCGCTGAAGGGCTACAGCGCGCTTCGGGTGCAAAATCGCAGCTTCACAAAGCTCTATCAATCTTTCAGCTTGAGACGCTCTTGCTCCGAACGAATCCCAACCCCCTGAGTCCGCCTGGACCTCTCGCTCGCGCTCGCGCGCCCCTCTTCCTCCTGCTTCTCACTTCGTCTCGACTCTCAGCGTTCGAAGCGTTTCCTCTGTAGCTCACCACTCGCGCAGATCCACCGAGCACCTGCTCCCCCCACCCTAACCTTCTCCCACCTCTCAATCCCCTCCGTCGGACGACCCACTCCTCGACCCGACTCCTCTCTCCCTCGACTTCACTGCCATACCACCCAAGCCTAAGCCCAAGAGCCGCAAAACGATCTCCGGACCCCTCATCGGCCGTCTACACGACCTCAAGAAAGTTTACAAGCACAACTGGAGCAAGATCTCTCAGACGATGGAGATGCCGGAGGCTGCTTGTATGACGGCTTGTGAGTCTTCATCTTCGGCTTGGAGGAGAATTTACAGAGTTTGAGTTTCTTGTCTCCATCCCCTCGCAACAGGGGACCGCTGGTACCCCTCCTCCGCCATCCCCATCACCGCCGAGGATGAGGACGAGGATTCGGAGATGGAAGACGACCAGCAGGGGGCGGCGAGCGATAAGGGCAAGGAGAAGGAGGGTGAAATCGTTGATAATGACAATGGAAGTCAGGGTGAGTGTTTTCGCTGAGCGACTTCGACGTGTAGTGCTGACTTTTCGGCAAGAAATAGGTGTCAAGCCTAAGGCCGAGCCGGCTCCCAAGCGCGTCAAGAAGGAGGACAAGGTGGGTGGTCTACCGAGGCTCTACGTTTCAACCAGCTTTCTCACCTGCTCGCTTTCACCTACAGATGCTTGCCGACCGCGAAGCTCGCATCAAAGATCTTGAGGAGCAGCTCAAGGTGAGTTGCCTCGGCGCTCCCTCTCTTTTCTCCCTTTCCTCCTCCTCTTCCCCCCTGTTTCCCCCTCCCCCTCTCCTCGCTAACCCTGTTCGCGCTCCACACCTTCATCACCCAGACCGAACGCGCCAACTCGAAAGCCGACCGCGAGACGCTCGAAGCAGTTCATGCGGCGTACCATCAGAGGGAGAAGGAGTTTAATGATAACGTCATCAAGTCTAATGAGAGCGCTTTCAAGGCGTTGGGCAGTTTTGCTGGCCATCGCTGCGGTTTTGGAGTCGAGGGAAAACAGATTTGAGCCAAGCCGAGCCGAGAGGAAATCCGAAACGGGGAGGAACTTGCTTGATGGGATAGTCTGTAGCTTAGAGAACGACTTTGTACATGTGTAGTATACATCAGGACCAACTTTTCCCTGAGCGGCGAGCTCGAGAAGGCCCTCTCAAGCGAAGAGGGAGGTCGTTGAGTCCTTCAGTCCTTCGCCGAGCTCGCAGTCCCCAGCACCTTCGCGAGCTTCCGTCCCTCGCAGCGAGGAAATCGGTACTGATTCACCTTCAACTCTGGTCTTTCTACATCTCCCTCCCTTCCCCCTTCTCACCTCGCCTGCTCCCTGCCTCTTCGCCGAACACTCCCTCGGCCGAGCCTCACTTTCGAGCCTTCAACCACACTACCACGGCATCACGCTCCCATCATACACCATAAACGTCCCGCTATCCTTGAGAGTGGCTTTGAAGATGACGTTTTGGAGGCTGTTTTCGGGCAAAGGAAGGGGTCAGCTCGAGTCGTGCTCGGCGAAAGAGCGACGAAGAAAGAGGGTTGGCGGGGTGAAAGAGAACGTACGAGAGCGAGATGGATTCCTCTACTGTGAGTGCTGCTGGACCTTCGGGACCGCCGTTCATATCCGTTTTGACCTGTTCGGTGAATTGCGAAGAGTCAGCTCGGCGTCGGCGTCGAGGGGAGGGGGAGGGAAGGAGAGAGCAACGACGCACATAGCCCGGATGGAAAGGAACGACCGTGAAACCTTCTTCTGACAGTTCTCGGGCGAGTTTGAGACTGAACATGTTGAGAGCGGACTTGGAGATTGAGTCTGATGGGCTCGGCGTGGGTTCGGCGTCGGTTAGCGTGGTCGAGCGAGTGGATGGAGAGAGCGCCTGAGCTCACAGGAGATACTGAAAGGCGTCTCCCCCATCGGTCCTCCGAGCGAGCCCATACTACTGCTAATGAGGAAGATCTTGCGACCCCTTCCTCGGCGAAGGAGGGGGAGGAAGGAGGTGGTGACGGAGATGGGGCCGTAGAGGTTTGTTGAGAGGTTGGTGGTTAGTTCGGAGAGGGTTCTATTGAGGTCGCAGAGGGTTAGCACGGGAAATATCGAAGGGAAGGAGAGGGATGGGAAACGGACGAGTTGGAGAAGGAAGCGTGACCGCCGGCAAAGACTCCTGCTGAGTGAATGAGAACGTCGAGGCCGTATTGCGCTACAGGGTCCATCTTCTCTACCAGCTGAACCGCGCTCTGCACACCCAACAGCGGAAAGCGCTCGGTCAGTCAGCTCCATCATCCTCCGGCCGAGAAGCAAGCACTCACAGCAACTGAGCCTTCACTGGTGACGTCCATCTTGACCGTCTGCAATCTTTCCACTCCATACTCTTGTGCCAGTGCGAGTAAGCCTACAGAAGAAGCAGGATCGCGAGCGGCGGCGATGACGAAGTGTTGTGGGGAGGCGAGGAGGAGTTGACGAGTGAGTTCGAGACCTAGACCACGGGAAGCGCCAGTGATTAGATACGAAGTTGGTGCTGGAGAGGACATTGATGAGGTACAGAAGTTGAGACGAGGTTGAGGATGAAGCGGGAAGGAGAGCCTCTCAGCCGCTTGGACTCTGCCAAGTCACTCGTTTGTCAGCTCGACCAGCAGCAGCAACAGGGACAACAGTAGAATCAACTACAGCTTGAACCCTATCAACCTACAACTCCCCCACCCTCTCACCCCCCCTCTCTCGCCACCGCTTCTAGCGCGCTCCCACCTCGCTCCTTCTCTCTCCTCTCAACCTCTCTCGTCTCGCTCACTTCGACTGGGTTCTGTAGGACAACCAAACGGGCCATGTTCGGCAAAGTGAACAACCCCTACGAGGAGGTAGTCGGTCCGTCTCTTCTTCTCTCTCCCTTTCCCGCCGCTCTACCAAGGCGCCACACGCACCCACCCCGAACTGACCCTCCCTCTGTGCTAATAGCCAAGGCGACAGACGAGAAGCAGACCGAGGTTAATTGGGATATTCTCTTGACTGTTTGGGATAAGGTTACTGAGGATGGAGAGGCTGGGTGAGTCGCTGAACGCTGCTGCTGTTGACGCATCACGCGCGGGATGGGCTGGGCTGGGAGGGAGGGAGGGGGAGGGAATGTAGGCGAGCAGGGAGGAAACAGGACAGGCTGTCGAACGACTGGCGCTCGCGGAGAGTGCTGGTCGTCGTCTTGCCCCGGTCCTTCTTACTCTCAGGCGCTCAGCGATACAGGCGCTGCGTGGGAGCTGCTGCTGTACTGGCCGCGAGGCTCTCCGGTTCTCTCGTGTAGAGAATCCGAGCCCTTGATCTGACCCGAGTAGTGTAGCAGCAGCTTCACCGACCATCGCCGAGCCCGAACTCGAGCAGAGGAGCATGACGCCTCTCCGTTCCCTTTTCGTTACTCTTGCGGAGGTCGAGGGTGACGAAGGTGATAGCCTTGTGGATGTCTGCTCTTCGGCTCCGCCGAGGTGCAGCCCGCGTCTGGCAATGCTCGCCAGGGTTCGCTCTCGCTCTCGGCGAGGTCGGGGGCTACCTTCTACGCGAGGTAGTAGATGACGCGCAGGGTCGACGCTCGAGGTAGAAGAAAGACCTCCATTGGTCTCATGTGGAGATGTAGCATTGAAGCTGGGCTCCGAGCTATGCTGCCAGGCCTCGACGTCCGATTCGCTCGGCTCGAAGGAGCAGGGGGAGTCGACGTCTGGTGCTGGTTTGCTTCACAGCCAATCGATTCACAGGTCTCTACTCATGAATGGCGCACGTCTTCGCGGTCGATCCGCCGTCTTTGTGCTCTTCCGGCGCAAGGGGGTATCGGTTTCGTGTTCACCGACGGTACCCTTCGCTGCTCTCGAGCTTGGTTGTCCCGGTCTTTGAGGATGCAGGTAGGGAGGAGATGTAGCTTGAATGATCCTCCGGACTTGCACCTCGGTGAGGTGCCGGGTCGGCCATCTGATGTCAAGCCACAGTTTCCTTCCCAACCTGTGGCGGGATCCTTCTCCTCTCTCTTCGATGAATCGCAGACGACTCGCAGTGATGCGATTTATACACTGCGTTTTATAGCAGAGCAAGACCGCTCAGCTTCCCAGCACGACGTGTCTCGCTCTCGGGGAGAACAGGACCGTCTTCCTGCTGAGGAAGCGCGAACCCCCGCAAGCTCACACCTCGCGTAGCGGGAGGAGCAGTATTTGAACTCGTTCGAAGAGTCTCGATTGGCCGCAGAGGAGTCGCCTTCCAGACCTTGAGGACGGTTCTTACGGCTCGGCGGAGTCGAAGGGACGTCTTCTGTAGGGTTCGGTGCGGCTTCTGATCCCGCCTCCTCGTTGGATCTCGACACTCTCTACCAGCAAGCAGGCAACCTACTCGACCAGACTTGTCTTCCTCTCGCACGAGCAGCGCAACGAGCAGTCCGCCTGGAGTCGGCGTGGTGTTGCTGCTGGCTATTCAGAAAGGCCGGGCGCCTTGCTGCTGAAACGGAGGTGAGACGAGCGTCTGATGCTTTGCTCTTGCATGTCGAGAGGTGCAGGGGCGAGCGTCTGAGTGCGTTCGTTTCCTCGCTGAACCTCCGAATCGAGCGCGTCCGAGCTTCGGTTCGAGCTGACGGGGAGCAACGTAGTCTCTCGCATGATGGGTTTCTTGTCGCTCGAGTAGAGCGGCAGCCCGTCTGTCTTTGCTGGGGTGAACATGGCTCTCCATGACAGGAGAGATCAGCGGTATGGCAGGTTCGAAGGTCGTCCCGGTCGAGGGAGCTTTCCTCGAGGCTGAGGAGGGCTGTTCGACTGCGGGATGTCCTTCTCGACGTGCCATGAGCTCAGGGTCCTCTCCTTTCTACTGGGCTAACCAAGGAAGCGTCGAGCTGTCCGTTTCTTTTCGGCGCCGAGCTGCGAGGCCAGCTTGCTTCGAGGGATTGTAACGGCCGCCACTGCGCTTTGCGAGTATGGGTTATTCGCTCTAGATGTTTCACGCTCGAGATGTAGGGGAGCGTCATGCCTCGCTGAGCTTTCGGCTCAGGAAGAGCTGAGGGCGCGCCTTCTGTCCTTGGAGCGTGTCCTCCCACTCCGAGGCGGATGTCAAAAGACCGTCAGCTCTTTGCAACCCTCCTCGCTCTGGGTCAGGCAGGTGCTCGCCGCCTCCACACGATTCTCGAAGCGCTGTAGGCTCGCGAGAGCATCGTCGTTCGTCCCTTCCTCGCACTGCAGCTGGCTCTGGAGGGGCTGGCGGCGTCCGATGTGCTGCACGATGGACGTGCTCTCTCTCGAAGGTCTCGTGCTTGCACGCTCGTTGGCGACGAGCCGGCGAAGCGCGGCGGGCGTCAGCGGTCGGCCGAGGCAGCGGGGGTCGGTGGATGGTTCCCTAGAGCGAGGGGAACCTCCACGGCCTGCGCTTGCTCCTTCGTACTGGATTTTCTAACGTTATTCCCCACGATGGGCCCGACTCCAACTTCCCTATTCCCCTCGTCGCTCTCGCTTCGGCGCTGGTGGACGATTTGGTCGGCTCGCTGGACTTTCAAGCGAACCTTCGCGCGTTTGAACATCTCCCTGATCACGTCTTGATGTCCCACCAGAGCCCGCAACTGCGTCGCCGCCCTTCAGAAGCGATTGCAGCACCGAAGCGCCAACGTTCAGCTCTTTTCGCTTACGGTGAGTCTTGAGCTCTTCGCTTCGACCGAGCTTCGTCGCTGACCTTCCCTCACCGCTCAATTCCCTTCCCCTCCCCTTCACCCTCCTCGCCCCTCCGCGCTTCTCCTTTCATCGACCTCGTCTCGGCCACAGCTCGCCGGCGCCCTAGTGAACAACTGCGGCCCCTCTCTGCACCGCGAAATCTCGGGCAAGGCCTTCACCCAAACCCTCATGCGCCTCATCAACGATCGCACTACTCATGAGAGCGTCAAGAAGGAGGCGCTCGCTAAGATTGAGGAGTGGGTCAAGGAGTTTGGCAAGAGGGATGAGTTTGGGATGTGAGTTTTTCGATCTTTTGAGTGCTGAAGAGAAGGAGGGGAAGCTGACGGGTTGCGAGGGAACAGCATGGTCGAGACGTATGAGGCGCTCAAGAAGCAGAGTGAGTCGAGTCGAGCCGTGCCGAGCCGCCGAGGATGAGACTGACTTTTCCCTACTCTCAGACCACAAGTTCTCTTCCAATCGACCGGCTACTCCCGTCGATCCTCGCGTGAGTAACTTCGCTCTCTCGCGCCTTCGCCGGCTCTCAGCCCGCTGTATCGCCCTTTTCTGACTTGACCCCTCTCCCTCCGCCCCTTCGCTGCTCTCTTTTCTTCTCACTCTCGCCGCTCCCCCTTATCCACAGTCCGAAGACGCCATGCGCCGCGAGGAAGAAGAACTGCAACGCGCCCTTGCCGAATCCGCCCAAATGGCCGACCCTCGTCGCGGGTTCGTCGCTTCCCAACCTCCCTCCTCCGCCTCAGGCTCCAAAGCCCTTCCTCAACACCCGCCCTCGAATGGCTACGAATCGGGTTTCCGTCCCCCTTCTCGGTCCTCCGCCATCCCCGATCCTCGAGCGCAAGGAAGGGAGAGGAGGGTGCGAGCGATTTATGATTTCGAGGGTGGGCAGGGTCCGGATGAGCTCCCGTTTGCGAAGGGCGATGTGATTCGGGTGTTGGAGACGGTTTATGCTGATTGGTGGAGAGGAGAACTGAGGGGGAGGGAGGGCATCTTCCCGGCTAATCGAGTGGTGAGTCTTCGTTCGTTCAAGATCGAGGTGCAAGCTCTGATCTCTCTTTCGTCTACAATAAACAGGAGGAGCTCCCCGACGTCCCTACTCCCGCCCCTGCACCCGCTCCAGCACCGGTACCTTCGACCGACGCCGAAATGGAAGCCGAACTCTTCGCCAAGTCAGCGAGCATCGATCAGCTCTTGACGATGATGAGGAACGTTAGTGCGAGGGGAGAGAGTATGGCCGATAACGATGAGCTGGCGGTAAGTGGTTTCGTCTTGCGCGAGTTCGTTCGAAGCGGGAGAGCGTGGGAGCTGATGCGCGATTCTCGTTTCGCAGGATCGCTACAACGAGGCAATGGCGCTGGCGCCAAAGGTCGTCAACCTCATTCGCAAGTATGATCAGAAGCAAGGTGCATTTCGGCGATCGCTCTCGACCTCGTTCCATTCTCGGCGCTGACCTTCCGTTCGCTCTCGATCTCACAGCCGAACTCCGAGAGATGAACGACAAGTTTGTCAAGGCCAAGGCTACATACGAGCAGATGGCCGGATACGGTGAGCTCTTCTCGCCCTCTTCCCGTCTCGCCGTCGCTCATCTCGCTCTCTCCTCGCTCCCAGGACACGGCGGCTACCCTCAAGCGGCTCCTCCTCCTCACCACCAGCAGCAGCAACCTCCCTACGGCCAACATCCGCCTCAACATCAACAGCAGCCCTACTACCCTCAGCAGCAGGCTCCTCCACCTCAACCTCAGCACGACCCCGAGCAGGAGCGTCGCGAGCAGGAAGAGCGAGAGCGGAGAGAGTACGAGGAGAAGTATGCACAGTACGAGAAGGAGCTCGCGGCGTACAATCAGGAGATGGCACGACAGGCGCAGGTGAGTCTTTGCCTAATGTCGCGGTCGACGGAGAAGGGCGAGCGTGGTAGCTGACCTTTCGTTTCGTTTCTCTCGCTCACAGCAACAGCAGCTCTACGCTCAGCAGCAGCACCCTCAGCCCGGTCAAGCACCTCAGGCCGACCCTGCAACTCAACAGGTGAGCTTTCGAAGCGCGTCGTCCGGCGAGCGCTGCTGACCCTCCTTTCCCCTCGTCGCAGTGGCAAGCCGATCCTCGTCAACCTCCACCCGACCAGCACTACCCTCAAGATCATGCCCACGGTCTCCCGCCGCCAAACGGAGTCCCCGTCGCAGCTCCTCCAGCGTCGTCGGATCCTCGTCAAGGCCAGTCCCCTCCGCCCGGCGCGACTCAGCAGTGGGCTTCGGTTCAGGCGGCGCAGGCTCAACAGGCGCCTCCTCCTCTTCAAGCCGAACCGATCTGGGATGGTCAACAATGGATCTACCCTCAGCAGCATGCTCAGGTCCAACCTCTGCATCACGAGCAGCAGCCAGCGCCCATCTCGTCCCCTCCTCCTCCAGCACCCCAGCATGCCGCTTCGCCTCCTCCCGCCACAGCCTACACCGCTCCTGGCTCGCAGGCCTACCCCGCTCAACCATACCCCGACGTCCAACCGCCTCAGCAGCAGCAAGCTCCCTACGCCATGGCTCCCTCTCCCGTCGGCAGCCTCGGTTCGCCAGCAGCGGCGTACGGCCTCGCCGAGCAGATGCAGCATCTCTCCATGGATCCTTCTGCACACCCTCAGCAACAGCAGCAGCACGTCCCACCAAACGTCGCTCGCTACCAGCTCGCCGATCGGCCTCTCAACGCGACTTCCCCTCCTCCCTCGACGGTTCCCCCTCAACAGTCGCCCAACGCCGCTTTCTCTACCCTACCTCAGCAAGCCTCGGCTCAGCTCTACCAACCGACCGTCGCTGCTGCCGTCGTTGGCTCGCCCGGCCCCGTCGCCTCGACTCAACAGCAGCAACAGGGCGAGGACGACCCTCAGGCGGCAGCGGAGGCGTGGGCTCGGTACCATCGTGAGAAGGAGGAGTACGACAACTTCATGGCACAGCAGGCGGCGCTCCAAGGAGGTGCACCGCCGCCGGTCGCTTGAGGCGGGATTGCGGATGGGAGGGGAGAGAGCGGAGGCGAGTTGGATAGTTGCAGGAGAGCGGAGGGAAAGTAGAAGTAATGTGATTAGTTCTTGAGGTTTCTCTTACTCCTCCTCAGCCCGTGAGAGACTGAGAGCAAGCGAACAGCTTCGGTCAAGGGAGAGCTCAGCGCAGGAGTTCGGAGAGGTTGGCGCTGCTCGTTTGCGCTGGAAGAGCTGTGCCGAAGGGTCGAGCGCTCGACTCGGGCTTTGAGTTGGTGTCTACGAGTAGCGGAAGATCTCTGGCTGCTTCTCGCGCTGTACAGCTGCATCTCGAGCGCCTTGGAGAGCGAGCAGCGAGTCCGGCGAAGGTTTCGCTCGGCTTGACCGGCTGCAAGAGTCTGTTTGACGGTCCAAAGGGCGCAATTGCACATCTTACCTTACCCTCAGCTCACACTTGTACCTTTACACGACACTTGGTGCCCGCGAGGCAGCTTAAGCTTCAAGAGGCCGCTCAACGGTCAAATCGCCTCTTGCCTTCCTGCCTCTCACTCGCTCGTTTCGCTCCAGCACAGCCCATCAACATGGCGCGGGATGATCTATGGCAGAATAGTGAAGATGAACAGCTGAAGAAGCTTGCCCCCGAGCTCGATTACGACTGGAACGCCGTCTCCAGCAACCTCGTCACCGAGAAGGTCGAGAAGAGGAGCCCCGACGCCTGCAAGCAGCGCTGTAGGTTTATCGATGGGGGCTTGTTGAAGCAAAAGAATAGATCTGACTTCGATATTTGTCTGTCAGGGGGAAGGCTCGGCAAGCACAAGTCAGCCAAGTCGGCCGTCTCGAAAGGCTCGCCTAAAGCTCCCCCTGCCTCTGGCCGGACCTCCAGCTGCCACTGTGAAATTTCCCCCCGCTCCAAGTAGGCCCTGACTCTGGAACTGACCTTACTCCTCGCCATCAGCTCTCAAGAAGCGTAAAGCTCCCGCCGTCGACGACTTCTCGGCTGGCGGCGCTTTCCCCTCCCAATTGTCTGGTCACACGTTTGGCGATCTCACAGCCGTACGTCTACCACTCTTCTTCAACGAGCGTCAACAAAGCTCACCCCCTCCGACTGCCTCAGGCTGTCCTCAAGAAGGAGCTCGAGGAGACGAAGGATGAGCTCATTGAGAGGCTCGTTCGTCGCCCCTCGCGATCTGCTGCCCTCTTTTCTGGCTGACCTCTCCCTCAACAACACACTCAACAGAAGGATACCAAAGAGTATTTGAAGAGTAGCATGAAGCTTGGAGAGCAACAGCAAGCCAACCACAAGGACCTCATTGGTCTCTTCGGCGTCATCGCCGAGAAGTTCGGCTCGGACGGTAGCCGTGGTGCTCTCAGGAAGAGGCAGAGGGTAGGATTTGATATCGATGCCAATCAGGAGGAGGAGGAGAACGGCAGCGAGAACGAGGATTGTGAGTCCTCGGCGGCGTTTTTGGTCAACCGTCGAGGCTGAGCTGACGGTCTTCTTTCGTTCGCAGAGGGAATGAGATGGAGCGTTAGTGCTTGATACGTGCTTGTAGGATAGCTCTGTGTTGTCGATTGTAGCTTTCTCGAAACAAGAAACGAGGCTCGACGCTTGGCTCCATC
Organism: Leucosporidium yakuticum; assembly: GCA_019775505.1. Classification (NCBI taxonomy): domain Eukaryota; kingdom Fungi; phylum Basidiomycota; class Microbotryomycetes; order Leucosporidiales; family Leucosporidiaceae; genus Leucosporidium; species Leucosporidium yakuticum. Next base: position 86,328 of record JACWFO010000220.1, read on the forward strand.
TCGTTCGCCGAGAGCTCGGCGAAGAGAGCGCGAGGAAAACTACGGCTCCTTCTCGAAACGCGACAGCATTCGCTGGAGAAGAACTTGCGAGTGAGAGCTCTCTGGGGGTTTCGTAGCGCTCCATTTCCGTTCAACAGGGAAAGGTCGAAGAAAAGCGAATTTCATCAGCGCCGAGCTATCCTTTTCGCCTCGTGAAGAGCAACCACCGCTCATCTGTGTAAAGAAGAAGGGTGTCAGCGATTATAAGTCGAGACATCTGCTCCGAAACTCACTCGTAATCGAGGTAGCTCTCCCACCCGGCGAAAGCCCCCTCGGCCTGCCCCTCACCGAGCTCGTAGGCGATTTCAATGTTCAAGTCGAGGCATTTCTGCCGCACTACATTAAGTTGAAGGACGTCGCGTACAGTACTGCAATCGGCGCAGAGACCCACGTTGCGCGGCAAGATCAGGCGGGCGAGTCCTCGCAAAGCGGAGGAAGGGTTCTCGACTTGGGCGAGGAATTCGGCGAGCTGGCTACCGTAGCGTCCAAACTCGCAAGGAGTAGGAGTAGGAGGGGGGATGAATCGAAGCTGGTGGAGAGGCGACGGGATGGTGTTCAAGGCCTCGCGAAGAGGAGCATCCACCTCGGCTTCCTCGCCGCTTCGGGCGATGGAGAGGCATCGAAGTCGGGTCAAGCTCGTCCAGACGTCGCGAAGATATGGAGAGAAAAGGTGATAAGGATCGTTGAGCCGGAACGACTCCAGTTGGTGACCCAGCAGGGCGAGCGCCTGCCCCAACGCCGAGTCCGAGTTCCAGTCGTCCTCCAAATCCCAATCGCGAAGGGCAAAGGCCACAGTGGTGAGACGGGGTAGGGAGGTCGGAGCGAGGAGGAGTTCCCATCCGTGGGAGGGAGAAGGCCAAATGTCGATGAGAGAGAGGCGAGCGAGGTGAGGAAGCACAAAAGGCGACGCAAATTCGGTGCCGAGCAATCCAACGTTACGCAAGTGTAGCTGGGTGAGGGCTAGACTCGAAATTAGCGAACTGCGGTTTCTTTGAGAAGAACAGGACCCACAGGGAATCGAGGCGAGCATCTCAAGCGAGACAAAGAATCTCTTTAAGCGTAGGTCCGCCAAGCTCGTGCACTGCTCCAGCAGCTCGTACAGGCCTTCGAGCTCTTCTTTGACCTCGTCTCCACTAGCACGCAACGATACGACCTGTCCGAGCGAGCGAGTCGTCCCCTCGGTCGACGCCGTGAACCTCGCTACGCCCTCATCTCCTTCCAGCAGCACATGACGGTAAAGCTCGAGCTGCGCCCATGGAGTCCACGCCTTGCAGACAAGTGCGTAGGCGAGTAGGAGAGCGTAGCGGTCGGGGAGAGCTTCGAACGAGATGGTCGAGGGGAGCGAGAGGACGATGATGCGGTGGATTAGCTCGGCGGGGAGAGAAGGGGACATTTCGGCAGAGCTTTCGAGGTTGGTGTGGAGCTGTAGGCAGTAGCCCGAGGTCAGCAGAGCGCCTTTGAATGAGTTCTTGAGCTGAGCGCGGCAGAGAGAGAGAGCTCACCGAGCTGTACGAGAAGGGAGTGCCTAGAGCAAAGCGAGCTGTAGCAAGATATGTACCGCCTCCCAAGCGAGTCGTAGCAGTCGTCCACTAGAGCAGTCGAGGTGATTGGTAGGAGACTAAGAGCGCTCGAGTTGAGCGAGTTGCAGGTCTCTCTCTTCCAACTCGCTGCTGCTTCGGCTTCTATCGTCTTACAGCTCCAACTTCGCGCTCGAAGGAAGCTACTGGACTACATCCGACCCTCTGCTATCGCCCGCTTCGGTCGCTGCTCTCGCTGGACTAGGAGGACGCGTCGCTTCAGAGATTGTACGCTGGGACCGCTGGTGAGTCTGTAGGTCTTGCTGGAAGGGCGCCGGCTCAAGTAAAGGAGAGCTAGAGGACTCGCTTTGTGCCGCTTCGCCGGCCTTGCGAGGGAGGGCCCAGCTCGTCAACGAGCGGGAGGAGGCGATGGAGCAGCCTGCACCCGTCTGTAGCCCTATAGCTGACCGCCTTGTCTCTCGTCCATCGCAGAACAGAGCTACATCGTTTCACCTGCGCTTCCGATCACCAAACCCTTTCCGCTCTCCTCGCTACCTCTCGCTCAGCATCGCCGAAGCTACCCTCCTCCCTTCTTCGCCCTCCTCTTCGCCCTCCTCGCCTTCACCATGACCACAACGGCGAGCATCGTCGAGAAACACTCATTCATCCTCACCTGGGACTTCGATATCGACACAAACGATACGACGACGAATCTGAAGCTACCGCTCAAGACTCGCTTCGGCGACGTCGTGCTCGAGGTCACCGTGAAAGCTCCTCAGCACATAAATCCAGTCCTGTGGGCCGGTGCCGTGGAACCGGGCTCCATCGGACACAGCTTCAACCCCTCAGCAGAAGTATTATGGATCGACGATGCAGGCAAACCCAAGCTCGTCCAGTCCGGGAGCTGGAATTTGCAGTCCGACTTCCCACCTCGACTCCCCGCCCCGATCGGGCTGCACCTCAGCAGTTGTACCGCTGCCTTTTTCCAAAAAGCGGAAATCGCGGATGCTAGGTTTAATCGCCTCACGCACCGCCGCTTCCGTGTCGTCTTCACTCTCCCCGATGTGTCGCCGCCGGCAGCGACAGTGCATCCTCTCCCGCGCAAAGAAGTTCGAGATAACTCCTCCTGTGTGTGCTTTCCATTCAGACGGATCACGTCATTCACCGAGCGCTGAACTGCTCCTTGTCGTCGCAGCTTCCCTTCTGTCGAAGCGACCAAATGACGTTCGACTGCTCTTTAAAGATGTCGGTGCTGATCTTTGGACCAGCTCGAAGTTCTTATCCGCCTCTTCCCCCTATTTCAAGACCCTCCTCGCTTCCGACGACTTCGTGGAGAGCGTTCGCCGAAGTCGGAAACGGCCAAAACTCGAGGGTGGAGCGGACGAGGCGTCGGTGTTGAACGATGCGTCGGTCAGTGTACAAACGGGAACTAGCGCAGCTCTGGGGATGGAGGAGAACGGCAAATCGAGTGATGGGGATGACTCGGACGAGGAATCGGACGACTTCATCAAGCGACGAAGTCCACCTTCGGTTGAGGACGACAGCGACGATGGGGACTTCACCTACCGCGAGATCAACATCACCGAGACGGCGTACACCACCTACCATGCCGTCCTACTGTACCTCCAGTCAGGCTACATCACTTTCGCGCCTCTCGCCTCCAATCTCCTCCCTCACAAATCCGACGCCAAGCAAACTCGAGAACAGCTCCTCGACCAGCACCTCTCCTCAACACCCTCCCTACCCTTCCCCGTCTCGCCTAAATCCGTCTACCGCCTCGCCCACCTCCTCGAGATCCCCTCCCTCTGCGCCCTCTCGCTCGCCGAGCTCAAATCCCAACTCACCATCTCCAACGCCGCTCGCGAGCTCTTTTCCAAAACGAGCTCTCTCTACGACGACCTTCGAGCAGTCGTCCTCGCTTTTGTCGTCACGAATTGGCCGGAGGTCAAGACGAGCGAGGGGATGAAGGAGATGGAGACGATGGCGAGGACGGGACAGATCCCGCATGGTACTGCTACCTCGTTTGAGCTTATTTCGCATATCTCGAAATGAGGATTCGCGGCGCATGATGGAGAACGGCGGCGCAGGGGAGCTTCGAAGGACGGATTGCGAGGGAGCCGAGGTCGAGACAGCACAGTTCGTTCAGAGTCGATCTGCTGCAGCAATGCAATACTCCTTTGCCCCAAAACGTCCTGCGCAAGCCTAATATTCACGTTGTAGCATTGAAAGTGCTTGACAGCTGAAGCTGAGGGCGAAAGCGCTTCTCGCTCTCTCGTCTTCCTTCGGCCGACGGATCGCTTTCTGTAGCAAATACCGCGTCGAGCTCTCCTCAAAAAGGCACCAGAGTTTTGAGCGAGTCGCTGCATCGTCGAGATTAGCGCTTGATCTGCAGCACGATGAATCCGAGCCCGAGCGACCTTCGGCTATCCCTCGAGCCCTCGCCGAGCAGTTGAGTTCGCTCAGCTCTCCGCTCTCCAATCCCTCCAAGTTCAGCTCAACTCAACGATGCAGATGAGAACAACCTGTACAATGCATAACGGACGACCAACTGCGCCCTCTTCCTTCCTTCAATTTATCTAGGGAACCGACGACATCTTGCCCTCGCTCGCTCCCGTGTCGACGTCT
>JACWFO010000222.1:0-188456 GCA_019775505.1 Leucosporidium yakuticum
TTTCTCCCCACTCGCTTCCTTGAAACTCGGTTCGAACGCCCGAGCTGACGATTTTGCTCCCGCTCGCGCCTTTCGCACCAGACCACACCAATCCTCGTTCACTATCCGACAGCGAGGGCGAGCCCGCTCATCCCCACCGTCCTCACCCTCGACCGAGTGAGCTCTCCTCCTTCCCAACCCTCTTCCCTCCTTCGCTTTAGCTGACCCACCCGTCTTCTCCGCTCTCAGACTCCCGCCACGCTCCAGCATCACGAGCATCGGTGCCAGATCATCAGCGTCGCGAGCACAAACTTCACTTCCGTCGCAAGCATGGTTCGCTCGATCTCCCTCCTGAGTCCTCGCCGCTGCTGCTCGCTAATCGCTTCTCAATCTCGCAGCCGCTTCTCACTCGCCTACGCATCCGGAACATCCCCACCCCGAGTCTCACCAACATCATGACGACCAGTCTCCAGCTCGCGGCAACGCTGTCCCAAATGATGGAGCTCATCATGGAGGCGGCGCGCTCAGCGACAACGAGGTGCAGCACGGCAATGAGGAAGCCAAGCTCGAGAGACATCACTCGCATGGTCATCATCCATCCACTTCGCCTGTCGCCCGATCCCGTGAGCCTTTTTTTTTTTCCCTCTCTCGCGATCCTCGTCGTCTTTCGCTGACTCGGCTTCGGTCACAGGTCATCATGACCGTCACGAACGGCACCAGGAGCAGCTACGACAGCGTCACGAAGAGGCGGAGAGAGCCAAGGAGGAGCACGTCCGCCTTCAGAAGATTCACGCTGAGCAAAAGTCAGCAGAATCGAAGGTCGCGCTCGCCGAGGCGTTGAAGAGGAGGAAGGCAGCCGAGGCGAGAAGGGACGAGGAGAGTCACCGCGGTCATCATTGGAAGAAGAAGGATCACTTTCACAGTATGCTTTTCTTCTCTTTCGTTTCTCGAGCCCTCTCAGCGAGATGCTAATCCTCTTCGCCGACTTCGCAGAAACCAAGGCTCACCTCGACGAGATGGAGAAGACTTCCAAGGGATCCGAGGCGCACAAGAAGGCCGAACGAGATCGTACGTCCTGGTTTTGGTCTTCCGACCGTCTCACCGCTCTAAAACTGACGGTTGTCCTTCTCTCGCAGACGCCTCCGCCGCTCACGATCTCGCCACATCTTCGCAACGCAAGCACGACGCCCTCCAGCAACAACTCGACCACCACCGACGAGAGCATGATCGACACCTTCGTTTGCACGCCCACCACTCCTCCCGCAACGAGCACGACCAAGCCGCCGCCGCCGAGAAGGAGGCAAAGGCTCACGCCGAGAAGATCGCCGCTCTTCAAGCCAAGCTCGAACGCAAGAGGATTCGCAAGGAGGCTCTCGACAAGCATATCCATGCTCTACCCGCTCACGCCAACGAGCACGCTCGAGGTCGTCGAGAAGAGGCCAAGAAGCGACGGTCGGCCGAGCGCAAGGAGAAGGAGGGCCACAAGCCACACCAGCCGCACAAGAAGCACGAGGAGGATCACCACCATTCGGAGGAGGAGGTGGAGCAGAGGAGGAAGGTCGAGGAGGAGCGTGCTAGGAAGAAAGCAGAGGCAAAGGAAAGAAAGAAGGCGGGCGAGGCTCGCGCCGAGCATCGGAAGTCGGAGGCGCATCGGCTGCACGAGGAGGAGGAGAAGCGGAAGCGGGAGGAGGTGAAGAAGGAGCGTGCGGCGGCTCGTCAGAAGCAGTTGGCTGAGCGGCATGAGCGGGAGAAGCACGACGAGGTCGCTCGGCGCGAGAAGGAGCAACGAGCGCGGGATCATCGAGCGCGAATGGAGCGGGAGCAGGCGGTCAAGAAGCGGAAGAAGCTGGACGACGACAAGATCAAAGCCGCGCAACGGGAGGAGAAGAAGCGGAAGCAGAAGGCCTTGCAGTCGCAGCGGTCGAGGGAGAGGGCGGCTAAGAAGCAGCATGATCGCGAGGTCAAGGCGCACGAGCGGGCGATGAAGAAGGCTCACCGTGCTCCTAGGAAGAAGGTCCGTGTGAGGTCTCGCTCTGGGAGGTAGAAGGACTCCCATGTACTGCTATAGTCTCCTTTCGCTCTCATGTATCACTCTAGCTCAATTCGGTTGCAAGGACGGTAATTCTCTCAGCTCGGTGCTCGCTCGGTGCTCTTCCTCGACCTTGCAGCGAAACGCTTCGTATTACGCTTGCGAGGAGCGAGAAGAACTGAAGAAGGGGGTATGTACTACTGCGAGAGAAGGGGAGGAAAGAGGTACTGCGAGCGAGGTGGTGAACGAGGGGGAGTTTTGCGAAGCGACGGGTGAAGCGAGCGAGCGCCTTAGAAGGCCTCTTGCTGCTGCTGTCCTCCCGAACTCTTTGGTGGCTTGACGAGGATGTCGGCCTGGATGAGCTTGAGCCTAAAGAAAGGCGAAAGGAGCGAGAAACGATTAGCAATCGGTTTCGGCGACTCGGCGACGACTCGACCCACCTCAACTGCGATGCCAAAGCCCTCCTCTGAATCCTCTCTCCCTCCTCCAACGCATGCTTGAACGCCTCCTGCCTCACATCCTTCTTCTTGGCGACGAGGACCCTCGCCTGACTGTCTACTCTAGCCTTCATCTCTCCCCTGCCGATCAAGTCGGTGACTTGAACGAGGAGGTAGTCTTCGGCCCAACCGAACGCTTCGGCCATGCGAGTGATGGAGACGGTGGCGAAGGGAGTGAAGTAGGAGAGGAGAGCGCGAGAGCGGATCATGTGGTAGAGGGCGTGAAGGTGAGGAGCGAGGTGAGGGTCGAGCTCTTGACGGTTCTGCGAACGAAGATACGATGTAAGCCGGGAAGGGAGAGTCTAAGGAGGTTCAAGACGACCTACAGAATGCTGCTCCAAGCCGCGCAAGCCCTCTTTGAAGTTGTTGCTTTGGAAAGCGCGAATGATGTCGCGGAGGTAAGGCTCTTGGTCGAGCATGGGGCGGAGGTCGGCGTTCTCAAGCAGCCTCGTCTTGAGCTCATTGCGGTTGAAGGTGGCGAGTCCAGTCAGAGCGGCGTAGAGGGCGATGTCGGCGGGAGGGATGAACTGCCAGCGCCGAGGGTCAGCTTCCGAGCCCTTCAAGCGACGAGAGCCCTCGATGGACCCAGAGGAAAGCAACCAAACTCACATGTCCATCCTTCGACTCGAGCGCCTCCTTGCCAATGCCCGTGAAAGCCCTCGCAGCCCTCTCAAAGCTCCCCGTTCCGAGCGAAGCGACACCCTGCGCGACCGTCAACCTCTCGTGGGTGCTCTGGCGCTCCTTCTCCTTGGCGACCTCGACGGGATCGGCAGCAGGAGCGACCATTCCGGGGAGAGCGACGACAGGCTGCTTCGCCTTGGCACCGGCGGCGGGAGCGTTGAGCGCCTCGAGAGCGGACTCGGCTTTGACGACGTAGTTGCGCACGAACGAGTAGTTGGCCATCTCGAGAGCGACCTGTATAGTGCAGTGAGGTGTGGGTGAGCTCTACTCAGCTGCAGCGACGACCGAGGAGAGAACGCACCTCAATCACCCCCATGCACATCTCGAGGACGTGCTGGCTCGTCGTGCAGAACTCGCGACTCTTCGTGTAGGAGCGAATAGCACCCTGGAGGTCTCCCATCTTGTATTGATGACGAGCGAGGTCGCGGTGGCCCATCTATCGAGCAGCGGAGGACGGTCAGCTCTGTGCACGCGCTCTGCCAAGCGCCGACGTACCCTGATGGACTCTTTGATCAAGTTGGTCGAGTAACCCTTGAGCTCCACCTCGAGCTTGTCCATGGTACTCTGTCCCTCCTTGCGAGCGGCCTCCATCCACACGCGATCCAACCCCACCTCATTGCCCTTGACCGACTCGTACCAGGCTACAGCGAGCGGACTCGTGTTCTCTCCCGCTTGGATGGCCGAGATGGTCTGGCGGTAGAGGTGGAAGGCCTGCTCGTAGAGCGAGACGTCGAGCGTCGTCTCCTTGATGGTCGACAAGGCCTGCGTAAGCGCTGGACCAGCGAGAGCGGGTGCAGAGTTGGCGATGTACAAGAGGCGGTTGATCTTGCTGCGACCTGTAAGAGGCTAGCTGTCAGCGGGCAGTTTGTCGAAGCAGCAGGCGAGAGCAGCTCACCCTCGTAGCTGTTGGCGACTTGGTCGAGCTCAAAGGGCGAGTCTGGCTCGACACGGACGATGCGAGTAGCAGGGCGAGCTACTTGAGCTTCTGTAGGAGTATCCACTTCCATCGCAAGCGGTCGAGAGATCAAGTCGAGCGATGCGGGGGAGGGAGAGCTGCTTCGTGAGCTTTCGAGCTGCCTGACCCCTTCCTTTCTCGCGACGATCGTAATGCTTCGCTACAGACCGTTCGACTTCTCTCTCTAAGGATGTAGCTCGGCTCTGGCTGCTCTCTTACTCATACAACCCGACACACGACCCGTTAGTTCAAAGAGGCCTCCGAACGCTGTGCCGGCCCCACTGTGAACTAGCGAGCAACCCTTTCTCCCTCCCGCCATCACGCCAGAGCACGCCATACACATGGACGACGAATTCAAGATCATAGGAGCAGGACTTCCGAGGACCGGTAAGCTAGATCCGCTCCCTCTCGGCGCTGGCTTCGGCGCTCCCTTGAGCTGACCTGTCCTCTCCCTGCCCACGTCGCAGGGACGGCCTCTCTCCAGAAAGCTCTCGAAATCTTGGGCTTTGGGCCTACCTATCATATGTTTGGTGAGTAATATCTCTGTGCTTCGCCGCGACGCCTACTGACCTACTCTCCTCCCTCCGAGTGCAGAGGTCTTCAAGGACGCTCAGAAGGGCAAGGACTGGCTCGCCGCTTTCGAGGCTCGTCGACGTGGAGAGAACGTTGATTGGAAGCAGTTGGTCAAAGGCTACAGATCCGGAATCGACGCCCCCGTCTCCGAGGTCTTCATCGAAATGTTCAAGGCCGACCCCTCAATGAAGGTCATCTTGACCCACAGGCCGGCCGACGATTGGATGAAGAGCATCAATGGGACTATTATGGAGGTTACCCAACCTCTCTTCGGCTTCTTGATCTACTGGGTGCCTGAGGCAAGTCGAAACGTCTTCGACGAGCAGATCGTCTTCGCCGAGCTCGCCGATTCGCCTTTCGCAAGCTGACGTTGAGCCTTTGCAGCCCTACTGGCAGCGCAGGATGGCTTTAGAGGGTCTTTTCCCTCTCTTCCGCGAGAAGTACGGCGATCCCGGCTTGCATGAAGGAGTCATGAGTGCTCGGATGGAGGAAGCCAAGCGAGAGTGAGTTCTCTTCGTCGAGGGTGGGCTTCTCTGCCGTGAACAAACGCTGATCGTGCACGCTATTCACCTTTATACAGGATTCCCGCCGACCGTCTCCTCATCTTCCGCGTTCAGGAGGGCTGGGAGCCGCTTTGCAAGGTGCGCCGAGCTTCTCCCTCTTCATCGTTTCCCGTTCGTCCTACTGACTCCGCTCTCTTCATCTTCATAGTTCCTCGAAGTCCCCGTTCCCTCGGTCCCCTTCCCTCGAGTGAACGACGCTGCCGCGTTAGACAAGTTCTTTGGAGGCATGGTGCAGAAGGGAATCCTTCGCTGGTTTATGGTCTTAGCATCGGCTGCTGGTGCGGCGAGTATCATTATTCCTAAGGTGCAGAAGCTTATGAAGGCTTGAAAGCTGGGCGCCGAGTTCGGCTTTCCTAGAAGCAAGAGCAAAGAAGTAGTAGATCAGTCGCCGAGTTGAGCATCAAGAGCGAAGCGAATCATCGTGGAGGCCGACCTCGCTCGACAGCCTGCTGCGAAGAAGAGACGAACGAAAGGCAGCAAGAACGATTCGCCTCGTCTCGACATTCGCTCGCCGCGCTCTCGCTCGCCAGACGTCAAGGATGAATGGGCACTAACAGAGTATAGACATCAATTCACACTTTCTCCTCCTCCTCACACTTAAGCTACTCAATCCAACCTCGTAACGAACCTCTCACTGGCGAACCCCGGGCTCCTCGCCTCCTGATACGGTCCCGCCGCGTGAGGGTCCGTAATCATCATCGCGGGAGCTGCAGGGGATCCATATGAAGGTGGAGGAGCGCCAGAGGAGCCAAGGTCGCCGGCGGAGGAGGCCCAGGCGTCTTGGGGCATGCTGTGGGTGCGAACGAGGTCAGCGAGGGAGGCGAAGAGGGAAGAAGGGAAAGGACAGACGGAAGAGAGCCTGAGCGTGGTTGAACGACTGGTCGAGACTTGTTGACTTGGAGAGGAGAGACCTGCTCGAAGAGGGAAGGGTCAGTGATCGTCCTCGGCGAAGCTCCAATCTCAAAAACTCACATCGAATCTCGGACTTGCGGCGCCAGGGAGTTCTCCCTCGCCCGCCGTCGCCAGCGTACTCCTATACTGATCCCGAATCGCATCCGCCTGGCTTGGGCCTCCCGAACCTCCACCTCCACCGCCGATGGGCTGCGCTCGACGGAAAGCACCAGCGTTGACCTTCCTCGGCTCTGCGCTACCGGTCGAACGGTCGTCCGAGTTGGTGTTGCCTCGGAAGTAGCCTGATGCGCCAGTGGCTGCTGCTGATGCTCCTCCGCCGACAGCGCTCGAGAGGTAGCTTGGGGTCGTCGAGCCGTTCTGAGGCGCCGAAGAGCCGCTCGACGAGTTGAGAGCTCCACCATCGACGGCTGCTCGGTTGGGCACGAAGACGTCGCCGTACTTTGAGCCGAGGGCCGATTCGCCGCGGATCATGATGGGCTTCCTCTGCTGCTGCTGAGACTCGGGTTGAGTTGGCGTAGCGGGAGGGGACGGCGATCGAGGGGAGAGGGGAAGGGAGGTGTTGGCGGCGGCGGGAGGGACGGTCGAGATGGGAGGGAGGGACGTGTGCTGCTGCTGCTGTTGCTCGTAGGATTGGTGTTGAAGAGGTTGAGCGTTGGCGGAGGGAGCGCCGGAGGGGGGAGGACTGTTGGTAGGTCCATGGTAGGCTCCATCGTCCTCGCGAGGGATGTAGGGTCGCTCAATCGCTTCGGGGTAGTACTTGTTGTGAGTTGGGGGAGGCGGCGAGTAAGGAAGTCCTCCATGTTCGGCGCTGCGAGGATCCTCGACGTGAGAAGGAGCGCTATCCCTCGACTGGTATTGCTCGTGAGCGGCCGAGGTGCCGACCTCCTGCTGGTTCGGCGAACCCGAGCCCGAGTAGCGATACGGCGCCCTCATGCTCTGCTCCTTCTCCTTGCCCCTCCTCTCCATCTCGGCTCGCTCAACCTCTTCCGCCTCAGCCCTCTCCCGCTCCAATCGCTCGTCCTCCTCCGCCTGCGCCCTCTCCCTCGCCTCGGTCGAGTTGTCGCCCGCCAGATCCTCGGTCTGCTCCGGTGCTCCACTCTGCTGGTTACCCCAAGCTCCCTCATCCATATACGCCAAGCTCGACCGATTGGCATCGGCGTCGAGCTTCGGTACGGCCAATCCCGAGGGATCGCTCGACAGCACGGCGTTGTAGACGTCGACGACCGACTCGCCCTCGGTCTCGGAGCCTGGTGGGCCGGCTCGAGCGCCAGCGGGGAGAGATCCACCGAGGGAAGAGGCGGTGGCGATCTCGGGGAGGTAGGGCGCGTTGCTGCTGTAGTTGCGAGCGGCCGAGTAGGGGTCGTCCGAGGTGCCGCCGTAGTGGTCTCCGCCGCCGTGGTAGGGATCTGGACCTCCATAGGCGTCGGATTGATGTCCTCGCCATGAGTCGTCCTGGTAGCCTCCTCCGCCGCCGGCGTAATTGATCGAGTCCTGCTGGCCGTGGTGTCCTCCTCCGTTGACGCCGAAGTCGGCTTGACGGGCCTGCTCATCCGATCCTTGACCTTGTCCATCGTACTGTCCGGCGTAACCCGAGTTGGGGTTGTAGGGCGCTCCTCCAGTTGCAGAATCGCCGCCGTACTGGTCGTGGAGGGCGACGGGGTTGAAGACGACGTCCGAGATGCACTTTTGCGCTTGCTGCATGAGCTCGTCGGTCTTCTCGTAGCCTGCGAGAGATCGGAGGGTAGTTGAAGGGAAGGATCGAGGAATAAGGCCGAGCGCCGAGCGAGGTCAGCTCCTTCCGTTCGGCAGCGGCGGGACACAAGAAGGCGCACCATTGTAAATCGCCCTCGGGGCTCCTGGTTCCGTCCTGTCGGTAGGAATCTCATCCACCATGAGCTTGCCCAGTTCTCCCACGACGACCGTCTTCTCGGCCAACTCGAGCAAAGCGCCGAGCTTGAGCGACATAGCCTCACGAGTGGTGGTGCGTTTGAAGTCGCCGAGGCTGCGAGTCGAGGAGGATACGGTGAGCATTGATGTAATCAAGCGAGAAGACCTCGAAAGCTCACCTGGTCTCCTCGTTCATCACGCTGTTCTCCAGGCCGATCATCTCCTGCCTCATTTCGGCGAGTCGTTGCAGCGCGGTAGGAAGGTCCTTGTTCTCTTCCTTCATCTTGGAGACCTGTGATACCCTCGGGACACCATCAGCTTCACTCCAGAGCACCGAGCGCGAGAGGTGAAGCGCACCTTGCGATCCTGAGTCTCAATCTTGCTACCGAGCTCGTTCTTGCTCTTCTTCAACGCAGCGAGGTTCTCCTCCCTTGTACGGATGTTCTTGAACTGCAAGCTGTAGGTTAAGGGACCGAAGAAGGGGAATTAAGCTTCGCGCTAGCTTTCTCAACCCGACGACGAAGCCGACGCGACGGAGGGGAGGAAGAAGGACGAACCGGTAGTTGGCGTCGTGTTCAGCGTACGCCTTCTCTGCGGTTGAGAGGTAGTCGAAGAGCATGGAGAGCTTGGTGAGGATGTCCTGCTCGTTTGAGAGCGGAATGACGATGCGAGGAGAAAGCGCGGGAGTCAGCTACAGCCCGCGAGGAAGACAGCATAAGCAGGGACGGAAGCACTGAGAACGTACATTGAGGTCGGGTCCCTCGGAGGCTCCCCATTCCTTGAGAGCGATGGACGATTTGATACGTTCGGTCGAGAGGCGGTGGGTGCTGATGGAGGGCAGAGAGAGGGAGTTAGCAGTGTTGGACGAGTTGAACAGGGTGGTATGTAGCTTTGTAAAGGCTGGAGCTGATCTGCTTCATCTCCCGTGAGCTTTAACGGCGAGGTCGCGTGCCCTTCATCGCTCGCTACTCGTAGCAGCTGTCGCTCCCTCCGAGCTCTAGCTGTAGCCTCTACTGCCCCTTCCTCGTAATGACCTACACGCCAATCCTCGCCTGCTCCTCCCACCGCCTCCGATGCTCCCGTCTCAAGATCAACAAGCCCGAGCCCTCTTCACCCTCTCTGCAGACCAGCGAACCATCAACTCACGCCTCAACCAGCCTCTTCTCACTGCTAATGACATCCGCCAACTGCCTCGTATCCTTTGGCCCCAGCGAGACTCGGGGGTTATGAGCTGCGTAGGCGGAGAGGGAGAGGAGAGAGGGAGGTGAGCGGCCTGTGCGCTGCTGTAGCTGATTAGAAGCGGGGCTTACCTAGTGACTTGAGGAAGCCACTCATTTCGTTTGTAAGTTGTGTAGTCGAGTTACAGGCGAGCAAGCGAAGAAGCAAGAGCAAGAGCAGGTCCCCGACTTCGCAACTCGAGAACTTGGCGCGAAGGGGCGGTGCTGGTCAACGTCATGCTGCGAAGTCGCTCGCTGCCAGGCGCTGAGAGAGAAGTACAGAGCGAGATCCGAATTTCTATTGGCAAGAGAAGAGTCACCAATAATCGTAAGTCTAGAGAGATTTTGAGGCTCGTCGGTTCTTCTCCCCCTTCTTCCTGAGCCTGCGCCGAGCCGACTTCTGCTCCTCCTTCCCCCTCCGTCGCAGGTCCTGCCTCCCTCCTCCTCCCATATCATATCACAATACAACGTCCATCTAATCTTCCCTTTACTCGCGGGAAACATCACTGCGGAGCGAACGCAAGGATCAGCAACCGCCTCCCTCTCGCTCTCGCCGAAACGGAGAACTCACCGTCCAAGGACCTTGCACTTGGCCCAGTCAGTAGCGACCAAGATCCTGTTCCTCAAAGAGAAGAGCTGAGAGAGGTAGGCAGATCGCCAGAAGTAGTAGGTAGCGAATCCTCCGACGGCGAGGTTACCCGACATCATGGGGAGGTCGGCAATGGCCTTGTCGGATCCGATGTAGGCGAGGGACTGTGAAGCGAGTGAGAGATGGGTTAGTGGGCTGCGGTGGAGAATGGAGAAAAGCGAGAAAGGACGTACTCCTTGGTGCTATTGGCGAGGAAAGGGAGAGCGGCGAGTCAGCGAGCAGTCCCAGCGACAGCATCAAGAGAGATGGAATACGCACAGAGTAGTGGAATGGCCTAATGTTGCTAGCACGGATGACGGCGTTGGCGAGCGAATCAAGACGAGCAGGGTCGGCGTTGGAAGCCTTGGCCTCCTCGAGCTCCTTGAGGAGAGCGTGCTTCTTGGTCAACTGGGCGAAGACGCGCGAGAGGTAGTGTCCCTGCTGCGAGGCGGCTTGGGCGCTGTATTTGAGGAGAAGAAGGTCAGCGGGGGAAGGGAGAGAGAAAGAGCGGGGGAGGCGCACGTAGGAGCGTAGGCGGTGGCACTGTAGGAGAGGGAGGTTAGTCGCTAGCCAAGTCGAAATAGGGAGTACAAGGCAACGCACGTGCAATCTCCGATGGCGAAGATTCCCTCAGCACCCTGGAGACGAAGGTGGTCGTCGACGAGGAGACCACGGCGCGAGTTCTGCTCGGCCGGCAGGCGGTTCATCAGGTCGCGAGTGACGGGGCGAGCAGTGTTTCCGGTAGCCCTGCGCGATATCAACCAAATCAGCGCATGCTCGTTGAGTTAATCGAAAGGGAAAGACTCACCAAACGAGGAGACCGTAAGGGAACTCGACGAGCTCCTTGTTCTCGTTCTGAGCGATGATGACCTTGTCCTTGACCTCCTTGACCATGGTCTTGGTGCGGATGTCAATCTTGTTCTCCTTGAAGGTGTTGTTAGTGTACTCG
This sequence comes from Leucosporidium yakuticum, assembly GCA_019775505.1. Classification (NCBI taxonomy): domain Eukaryota; kingdom Fungi; phylum Basidiomycota; class Microbotryomycetes; order Leucosporidiales; family Leucosporidiaceae; genus Leucosporidium; species Leucosporidium yakuticum. Next base: position 10,871 of record JACWFO010000222.1, read on the forward strand.
CTGCAGGTCGAAGGAGGTCAGCGTGAGCGAGACCAAACGGGAGAGGAAGCCGAGACGAACATGAGCTGCTTGGAGAACATGGGAAGAACGTTGGGAAGAGCCTCAATGAGGGTAATCTTGATCCTTCCAGCGAGATCGGGGTACCACTGTTTCAAGGCATCATTTCGGAGGGTTAGCTCGGCGCTCTTTCGCTAGACTTGCACAGCGAGCGAGTTACGCACGTTGGTGAGATCTTCAGTGAGGAAGTCGTGAAGCTCTCCAGCGTACTCGACTCCAGTGGGTCCTCCACCGACAACGACGAACGAAAGGAGACGGTCAATCTCCTCCTGGCTCTGACCGGCAAAGTTGGCCGACTCGACGCCTGTTAGGGTACACAGAGCACACCGTCAGCATCTTCAACACGTTCACAGAGATAAGACATCACTCACAGTCCATCAACCTCTGCCTGACGGTCTCGGCGTCGGGGATCTCCTTGAGGAAGCAAGCGTGGTCCTTGACTCCCTTGATGCCGAAGGTGTTGTTCTCGGCTCCGACAGCGTACACGAGGTAGTCGTACGAGATCTCGTGTCCATCGATAGCTCCCTTGATGGGCGAGTTGTCTGTTGGAGCGCGAGGTCGGTTAGCATCGCTCGCTTTCGCCGGTCGTCGTCGGGCGCGAGAGAAAGAACCTACCGACAAAGCGAACAGTCTTCTTGGTGGGGTCAACCTCGGTGACCTCTCCCTCGTAGACCTCAACCTTGCGCTTCAAGTGACGGGTGAGGAAGCGAGTGGGCTCGACGATGGAGCGAGCAGCGAGGGTTCCGACGGTGACGGAAGGAAGGAGGGGAGTGAAGAGGAAGTAGTTGCGAGGGGAGATGACGACCTATTCGATAGTGCACACCGACGAGGAGGAACAAGCGAAAAGGAGTCAGCTTATCCGCCGAGAAGCGCAAGATTGCGAGAGCGAAGAGGCAGCGAGCAGCTAAAGGATACTCACGACGTTGTAGCCCTCGTTCTCCAATCCCTTGAGGAAAGCGGTGGATCCCCATCCGTTACCCAGGACGACGACGGTGGGCAGCTTGGAGTCGTGAGGGAGCTGCTCTCCAGGGTGACGCTGGTCGTGGGAGTGCCAAATGACAAAAGTGGAAGAACCGAGGACCAAGACGAGCACGGTACGAGCAAAGGTGCGAAGCCTGTTCTTGGGCTTCTTGGGCGGTGGAGGAGGGATCGAACCGGGGCCCGAACTCGACGACGAGGACGACGAGGCCGACGAGGAGACGATGGGAGCGCCAGGCGACAGCGGGACCGAGGTCGTTCCAGCAGCGGCGGCGGCGGGGGGCGACAGGGGGGAAGAAGGAGGGGGGACCACGGTAGTAGCAGCCCTCAACTCAGCCGAAGCCTGGAGACGGGCGATAGGCGCCGCCGAAAAAGTCCTGGAGAGGACGCGTTGGCTGGGGACTGTTCGACCAGAGAGGGAACAGATGATGAGTGAACAGCTGTAGGGAAACAAGATCGCCGTAAATCTGTAACTTACCAGCCTTGTGGGCTTGCTGCAAAGCGCGAAGCATCGTCGGTCAGGCTCGGAGGATTGTGCAAGAAGGAGAGATGCGAACCAGCACTTCCGCTCGCGACCAACCAGATAGGCGATGTCGCCTCTCTCGACTTCTGCACCTCATTCAATGGTACCGACTCACCTTCAATACACATAGAAGACTCCTCCTGCTCACCCTCCCCTTCAAACGACCTGCAAACCACTCTCCCATCTTCCCCCCTTGCGCCGATGTTAACCGTCCACCTTGCTGCTCAGCTCTCAGCTCTTTCGCACTCTCGCACCTTCCTATACCCTCAGATCTACTACATCTACCACCCTGCTTCAGCACCTATTGAATCGCAAGCCGAATTATCCCGCGATTCGACCGTCCGAGCCAGCTTCCCCTCACTGAGCGCCGAGATTTGGGAAAGGCGGGGCGTTTGAGCTTTTGTAGCGTGATTTGAAGAGTCAGCGGGAGGGAGCTGATGTGCTACGGGTGCTCTCGGCAGCTCTGCTTTATCACAACGAGTCGACTGCAGACCAATCGCCCGAAAGCCCCGCCGAGATGGACCGAATCTCTCCATTCTCGCAGAGTCGACGATCTGGTTGATCACGCGCGTTTTGCAGGCTGATACTAAACTTGTGCACTTTGTAGGCTATTGTAGCGAGCCCGCCTCCCCCTTTGTCCCTCCCCTCTTCCCCATCCGCCAAAATCAAGCCACCAACCTCCCCGCCAACCACTCGGTAGCGGCCTTCCAAATCCGCTCCCTCTTCTCCGGTTGGAACCAGTAGCTAATCTGAAAGCAGTGAACGGCCTCCGGTTCGAGATGAAAGACTGATGAGAGGGAGCGCAAGTCAGCTGGAGCTCGGCGATTCTCTTGAAACCGCCCCCGGAGAGAACGAGCTACTCACCGACCTCCACTCCACCCTCCTTCAACCTCTTCACCAACTCCTCTATACTACTCAAGAGGAACTCTGCGCCACCGGCCGAGACGAAGCAGAGAGGGAAGCCGGCGAATAGGTCGGGCGACGAGGGGATGGAAGAAGCGGAGGGGGAGAGGTAGGGGGAGTCGAGGAGGGAGATTGGGAGGTCGAGGAGAAGGCGTGAGGCTAGGTAGGGCTGTAGCTGTGATTCGAACGAGGCAAGGGGGGCGGTCAGCTCGCGCGAAACGGCTTGAGAGGAGGGGCAAAGACTTACCGAGGCCGAGTCGAGGAAGTCGGTTTCGGCGGTGGGGTTGACCTGCAACAATCTCTTGGGACCCAGATCGCAACTCATATCACTCCAAGGACTGAAGAGCATCAACCCTCCCGGCATCTTCCCCTCCATCTTCATCTCATCTCTCAAATACCTGCACAAAGCGAGAGCCAAATGCCCTCCCGCGCTCTCGCCTACGACGATGATATCGGAAGGAGAGATATCGAGGGAGAGAAGGAAGGCGTAGGCCGAGATGGCGTCGAGGAGAGCGCCGGGGAAGGGAGCGGCGGAGAGCTTGCGATAGTCGGGCGAGAGGATGTGGTGGAGCGCGTTGGGAGGGAGACGTTTGAGAAGCTCCCGGGGGTGGTCTGTAGGAGAAGAAGCAAGTTCAGTGACGAGAACGGCGAGAGAGGTGCAGAGGAAGGCTCACTGGCGCTGAGATCCGATTCATGCGCCGAGCCGCTCACCAATCCTCCACCATGGAGAAACAGAACGACCTTCTCCCCTCGCTTCACATTCATCTTTCCCACATCATTCTTCCCCTTCCCCCAAAGGTACCCAGGAATCCTGACCGGCTCCACTCCATTTCCCTGCTGAACGATTCCCTTGACCCACTCGGCGGGAGCTGGAGGGATCCGAATCGCTCGAGTGTCGTTTAGCTCGCGTTGCTCTGGCTCCGAAGGGAGATGGAGATGGGATCGGTGCAGAGCGAGGTCGCAGAGGGGGAAGACGGGCGTCATGAGCCGGAGCCAGCGGACGGTGAGGACTTCGGTGAGGGTCCAGCAGCCTGTATCGAGTCGGGCGAGGGATCAGCACGGTTTGGTTTCAGTCATAGACATCTTCAGCTACTCACGAGGGAACGGCTGTAGCTTGAAGAGGTGCAGAACTGCCCACCAAGGCTTGAGCAAAAGAGCGACTCCCATCCTCCCTCCGATGGTCAGAGCCTTCCATGGCTGCTTCGAGTAGGGAGATAGGTGAGGTTTTAGCCTTTCCCAAGGGTCGGTAGGGTGCATGCTGTTCTGAACCAGCGACGATAGGCGAAGAGGTGAAAGCGTGAGATGGGAAGAGCTGTAGGTCGGTACTGAGCTAGCCAGAGGTAGAGCGAGAGCACCAGCTGGATCCTTGGAGCTGGCGTGTAGTGCTATAGCCTTGTGTGCCGCGCGAGAAGGGAGCAGCGAGAGGCAGAAGAGAGAGAAGTGGGGGCCGCGCGGGCTCTCGGCCGAGGTGACGAGTCCCCTGTTTCTTGACTTGGTGTCGTGCAGGTCGTTAGATACAAACCGACCTCATTTGACCTCTGAGAGCTCTCTGCTCGTCTTTCTCACCTTGCAGCACCCTTCAGACCCTCCCGAGCGCAACGCCGAAGTCTTTCACCAGCGACGGAGCTTCCTGCACCATCTTCAAAGCTCTCTGATCCGCTCCTGCAACCCTTTCAGATCCTCCCAAACGAGTCAGCAACCTCAGGAAACACCTCCAAAGCATCCTTGAGGCGCTGCTTGGCCTGCCCGCTCTTCTTCGGATTTCCTCGAGGTGGGTCACCGCCTCCTTCGCTTGCTGCCTCGCTTTCAGCTTGAAGGATCTCCTCTTTTTTTCTGCCCAGCCTCGTCGAAAAGGCAAGAAGGACGGACGTTGGCGCCCGAGCTGCTGCTGCCTCGGACAACTCCTGAAGCCCATCTCGCGAGCGCGCTGCAGCGAAGTGCTTCTTTTCCCCCTTCAAACGCCTTCGCAAACTCAACTCGCGAAGGTCATGCCTCACAACCCCAGCGACAAGGTGAGCTTTCAGAGGCAGTAAGAACAAGTAAAGAGCTGACCTCGGCGTTTGCTCGCAGACGCTTTTCGTCCCTCAAAAGCGGGGAATCGTGAAGAAGCTGTCCTCGATGTTCCGCCCAGATCCTGAGGAGGAGAGGAAGAAGGCTGAAGACGCCGAGTGGGAAGCGCACTATCTAGAGCAGCAGAATTTGGCGAGGAAGCGCGGGAAGGATGACTGGCGACCTCGAGTGCCGCCGAAGGACTTTGAGGGGAGGGGAGTCGACACTAGGACGGGAAGGGAGGAAGCGCCGGTGATGGGGAGGATGATCCGTGCACCTACGCCAACGGCGAGTGAGTCCCTTCTACGCCAGTGGTGGTTAGAACGGCGACTCGGACTTGGAGCTGACCTTGCGCCTAACTCTCCGTTTCAAGTCCCCAAGCAGAGAGCGGAAGGATCAGTCACAGGAATGATGCGCACGTCATCTCCGAGGCGAGGTGAGTCTCTCCTCCTCTCGCAGAGTCGTTCGTCGACGAGCTGACCTTGCGCCGAATCGTTCCCTTCTTCTCTAGCGATGAATACGACGAGTCGAGCGTCCTCTGCAGATCGACTCGGCCTGTATCATCCTAGGTCAACCTCGCGTCTGCGGAACATGACCCCAGCCTCCGAGGACGAGCGGCGCCAGCGCAATACTCCTTCGCCGAACTCGAACCACCGGCGAGCGCCGAGCGACGTGATTAAGATCGGGCTGGATCCTTCGCTGGTGGATCTCACCTTGAATGATGACATTAGAGGTCATCCGAACCCCCTGAGGTCGAACCCTGCACCGGAAAGTGAGCGGGAGAGACGAGGGAGGTGGTAGGCTCGGCGGGAGGGGTGCGAAAGGGGAAAGGTGCAAATGGACACTGGTATAGAGATGCTCAACCAGCGAGGAAGCAGGGAGAGATGCGAGAAGCTTGAACAGACCATCCGACCGCAAAAATGAGAGCTGTAGGTCTATACTGAGTGAATGCTCGCTGGGACCTCCTCCGCACTTTCTCTCGTTTTGCTTCTTCTTCTTTTCCTCTCAACACTTCGCCTGCTTTCGACTCGGCAGCGCTTGATCGACTACAGCTTAACTCGATACCCTTCGCAAAGACACTACTACCTCATCCTTCCCTCCCGCCCAAAAGATGAGCGACTTCCTCACCCAACTCTCGTCGACTCTCTCGTCTCTCGCTTCAGCTGGACCCGAGCGCCCAGCAGCGGAAGCTCATCTCAACGAGCTCATCGCCACTCAACCTGGTCTCACCCTCCTCTCATTGATCCAACTCGGCTCATCTTCGTCCGATGAAGCTCAACGCGTCTTCTCTTTCGTCCTCTTCCGCCGAATGGCCTTCAGGCCGCTGGAGCAGGATGTGACTGAGTTGTACAAGAAGGAAGTGTGGGATGTGCTCGCTGAAACGGAGCGCGGTGCGGTGCAGCAGGCGCTTTTGACCTGCCTCGAGGGAGCGGAGAGGAGGAAGGAGCATGAGAGGGGAGTCATTTGCGATGCTGTAGCAGAAGTCGAAAAGGCTGGTGTCTCTAGGCAGAGTAAGGACCTCTATCGTGCTCTGCTGCATCCCTCGCTGACCGCTTCGCGCCTTTCGCAGCTCGCTGGCCCGCTCTCGCAACCACCCTCTCTTCCCTCTTCTCCTCGCCATCTCTTGCTCTCCGAGAAGCTTGCTTCCGCATCTACACCGAGTGCATCTCCCTCCTCGAAGCCGAGCCCGCCGCTTCCGCCGTCGAGGGCCTCTCCGCCGGTCTGAGGGACGAGAGTCCAGGAGTAAGGCTCGCGGCTCTCTCTGCTGCTGCCGCTCTGCTCAAGAACGCCGAGCCCAAGGAGCTGGATCAGTACGCTGGATTGGTCGCGCCCATGCTCAACGTGAGCGGTCTGCCTTGCCCAGTTAGCCTCGCAAGCTGACTCCCCCCTCGGCGCTCGTAGATCCTCCCTCCTCTGGTGGAGCAGCACGCCGAGGCACGACTCACCACCGCTCTTCTCGCGCTCATCGACCTCGCTAGTACACCCAAGATCCCTTCTCGCGTCTTCAAGCCTCACCTCCCCGCCATCCTCTCCTTCACTCTCTCCATCCTCACTCCTTCCCCCGTCCGCGGTTCGACCACCTTCAGCGAGACGGCCATGGACGAGACTGTTCGCACACCCGCTATCGAGTCAGTCCCTTATGCTGCCTCACCGTCGCTGTACCCGCGAAGCTGATCATTCGACGCCGAGCAGGTTTCTCCTCTCTATCGCCGAGACCGCTCCCGCCATGACCAAGTCCTACCCCGAGTTCGTCCAGAAGTTCGTCCCCGCTCTCATGCAGGTGATGGTTGAGGTCGAGGAGGACTCGGACTGGCTCTCGGCTGAGGTGATTCAGGATGATGAGGATGAGAGCATGGCTGTCGTCGCCGAGTCCTCGTTAGATCGTTTGGCTCGCGCGATGGGTGAGTCTTGCCTTGCTTTTCCGCGTGGGCTACGAGCTCATCCTTCTGCATCGTGCTTCAGGCAAGGAGGTCTTCCCTCCCTTCCTCGAGGCTCTCGCTCCCCTCTACCAATCCTCGACCTGGCAACACCGCCACGCCGCTCTCAGCGCCATCGCCGCCGTCGGAGAAGGATGCGCCGACTCTATCGTCGACCAGCTCCACTACTTTGTCAAGTGAGCCGCCCTCTTCCTTCGCTCGCCCCGGCGCCGAGTTCAGCGACGCTGACTCTCCCTGCCACTCTCAACAGCCTCGCGACCCAGGCCGTCAAGGACAGCAACCCTCGTGTGCGCTACGCCGCTGTATTTGCGCTCGGTCAGCTCTGCACCGACCTCGATGGAGCCGTTCAGGCGGACTTTGGAGTCGACGTCCTTCGCGCTCTCGTCACTGTCGCCCGCAATCGCGAGTCTCGGTACGCTGAGCTCCCTCTCCCTCCTCACTGGAGAGCGATCTTTTACTTATCGTCTCCCTCCCACAGTCTGCAAGCCTTCGCCGCTGCCGGTATGGTCAATTTCTTCCAGACCGCCGAGATTGACGAGAGCCTGGAGGCCGTCATGCCCGACGTCTTTGGCCAGCTCCTTTCGCTTCTCGAGCGCGGTACCAACTTCGTGAAGGGTAACGCTCTGGAGGCGATGACCCTTCTGGCGAGGGCATTGGAGGAGGACTTTGAGCCCGTGAGCGAGCCCATCGACCTTGGTGACCGTCGACAATGTGCTGACCCGCTCGACTCGAACAGTTCTACCCCGCCATCTTCCCTCAACTCCTCAACCTCCTTGAGACTGGTATCGACCCTTCCCTTGAGGAGCTTCGCGCCAAGGCTCTCGACTGTGCTTCCCACATCGGTTCGTCGCTGCTCCCGCGCCCTCCTTCCCTTTTTCTCCCACTGACCCTTCTCCCTTTCCTTTTTCTAGGAGCCGCCGTCGACTCTTCCCTCTTCGCTCCCGACGCACCTCGCCTCCTCACCATCATGCACCAGATCCACGTCAGCATCCCCGAGGACGACGAGATCATTCGTCCCTACCTTCTCACCGCTTTCTCCCTCCTTGCCGTCACTGTCGGACCCGAGGCGTTCGCTCCTTATGTCGAGGACGTCTTCCCTAAGCTGCTGGAGACGGCGGCGAAGAAGACGGATGCGATGGTTGGTAGCGAGGACGATGAGGAGGAGGAGGGATGGGAGACCGTCGAAGTCGCGGGTCAGACTATGGCCATCCGGTGAGTTGTGACGTCCGAACGAGACTCGAAAGGAAGTCTGGCTAACCTCGATGTACCCCAACAGCACCGCCGGACTCGAGGAGAAGCACGACGCCGTCTGCAACCTCATCCTCCTCACTCAAGCCATCGGCTCTTCCCTCCCTCTCGAAGCCCTGCAGAAGATCCTCGAAGTCGCCCACCCTCTCCTCAAGTTCTACTTCCACATGGGCGTCCGCGAGAGTGCTGCCGCTCTCATCGCCGTTTCCGTGCACAGTGAGTGACCCCCTTCCGCCGCCCTCTTCCCTCCCTTGCTGAGATTCCCTCGACGGCATCGCAGGCCTCTCGCAGAAGAACCTCTCCGTTGAGGAGCGCGAGTCCGTCCTCAACACCGTCTCGGACGCCTACGCTCAGCACATCGCCACCGACACGGACGCCGAGATGCTCGGCACACTCGTAGATTCGTGGACCGCCTGCTGCCGCTCCCTCCCCGGCCTACTCTCCGAGCACTCGCGCACTCTCATCATTAAGGGATTGGAGCACCAACTCATCTCGTTGAGGCAGAGGGAGCTGGAACGAGCGCAGGAGGGAGCCGAGGGAGGAGACGAGGACGATTTGCTCGAGTTGAACGAGTTGGCCGAGACGGAGGCGACGCTCTACTTCGCTATCAACACGGCGGTTAAACAGATGCTTAAGGAGCAGGGACCGGCCATGCCCGTGCAGCCTTTCCTCCCCTTCTTGCAGCTCGTCGGAGCGCCGAGTACTGTGGCCAAGGAGTTCGCCTTGAGGCTGCTCAGTGATACCATCGAGGGACTCGGGGAGGAGAGCTTTGGATACGTTGGACAGTACCTCGACCAGGTGCTCCACGCCTTGAGCGATGAGGGTGAGTCGATCGCCGAGGTCTGGCTGGAAAGAAGCGCCGAGCTGACTGCTTTTCGTCGCGCAGAGCCAACCACGAGGAGGATTGCCGCCTGGGCCATCGGAGTCGCCGTTGAAAAGGCTCCTCAGTCCTACGCTGATGTCGCCGCCCGTGCTGTCGAGCCGCTATTCGCTTCCATCGGAGAGGTCGACACCTCGGACAACGACCTTCTCCTCGCCCGTGACAACTCTGTCTCCGCTCGTGAGTGATGGAGCTTTTAAGACGTTGCGAGATTCTCGAGCTGACCTCCCGTTCTTCCCTCTCAGTGAGCAAGATCATTCGTCACTGCTCCAAGGTCAACGCCGACGCGCTCCTCCCTCGCTGGGTCGGCGCTCTTCCCGTCTTCGTCGACGCCGAGGAGATGACTCCCACCAACACTCTGCTCCTCGAGCTGATGGCTCGGTATGCTCTTCTCTCCCTCGCTACTTTCTCCTTCCTCGACTCGGCGCTGATCCCCTTCTCGGCTCGCCCACAGCAACCACCCCTCCATCGCTCCCACCTCGCCCGTCGCTCCTCATATCGTCAAGTCGCTCGTCTCGACTCTCCAATCCGAGGTTCTACCTGCTGGACTCGAGACTCCGCTCGCTCAGGCGCTCAAGGCCTACCTCGGCACCGTCCCCGGCGGCCTGCAGCAGATCCCCGAGGATGTGCAGGCCAAGTTGAGCAACTTGGCTTAGGTGGAGCCTTCTTGATTATTCGGTATTCGGTGACACTATATTTGAGCTCTCGCAATAGCAGTTCGACTTAATCTCGCTTCACTCTCGCTCGTCGGGCTGCGAAGGGCGCCGGAAGGAGAGAACGCCGAAGAGAGGTTATGCCGAAGCAGAGAGCAGGAAGAAAAAAAAAAGACAAGCAGCTTACCTTGCTCCTGCTCCTGTGCAGCTTCCTGCGCAACTTGGGAGATTTGAGCGGCCGTCGACCCCGAGGGGCAACGCGGCTTCTTCGGTTGCCCTCAAACCGCTCGCATCGACTTCGACTTCAACACACTCCGCTTCGCTTCCTAGAGGACAGAGACTACAGAGCTATCATCCTACCAGTGCACCCTCTCTCTACATCCCCGAATCAGCGAGCATGACGGGGCACCTCCACCAAGAGCCGTCTCATCGCGGCCATTTCAGCCTCGCCGACGCTGCTGCCGTGTACAAGCTCGCGGAAGAGCCAACACCGCTGGGAGAGAAGGTCAAGGACGCGCTGAGCATTATCGACAAGGCTATCGCCGACTTTGGGTGAGTTGAGCGGCAAGCTGGGAGAGTCAGCACCCGCGGTTGAGCTGCAAGGAGGTAGGAAGCTGACGTACGCGCGCACAGGCTGGACCAGGTAGCATTGAGCTTCAACGGCGGCAAGGACTGTACGTCGCTAGGCTGCTACCCCTCCCTCCGCCACGGCGGCATTGCTGACCGGCTCTCGCGCATCGCAGGTACTGTTCTCGTGCACCTCATGGCAGCTTCGGCCTACCGCCACCTCGCTCCATCACTCTCCTCCACCTCTGCCTCATCACCACCACCACCACAGCTCAACTCGATCTACATTCGCTGTCCCTCGCCCTTTCCCCAGGTCGAAGCGTTCGTAACGGTGTGCGCTGCACGGTATCATCTTGAATTGGAGGCGGTAGAGGGGACTATGAAGGATGCGCTGCAGGTGTACTTGGACAAGAGGAAGAAGGAGGAGAGGATAGTCAAGGCCGTGCTGGTCGGCACGCGGAGGGGAGATCCTCATGGAGGTGAGTCCGAAGCTGTAGGACGAGCTTGCGGAGGAGGTCGACCGCTGACTGAAACCTTCTTCGTCCTTACAGCGAATCTCACCCCCTTCGTACCCACCGATGCCGGCTGGCCCGCCTTCATGCGCGTTCACCCCATCCTCGACTGGACCTACGACGAGATCTGGGACTTCCTGCGACACACCAACCTCTCCTTGGGCGACGGAACGATCGAATGGTGCGAGTTGTACGACTACGGGTGGGTCTCCGTTCGCTACTTATCCTCGAGCTCGCTCGTTGACCGTCTGCGATTTCGCCGAGCAGCTACACCTCCCTCGGATCGACTCACAACACCTTCCCTAACCCTCTACTGCGAGCCACCGATGATCCGAGTGTGCTGGGAGGCTGGAGGCCTGCATGGGAGCTTCAGGACCCGTCGCAGGAGAGGGCCGGTCGGTGAGTTCGGGCTCCTCTCGCCTTCTTCGACGCTGGCTGACGCTTCCCAACGTTCACAGCGAAGTCAAGGTCAACGACGTGCTCACCAAGTCGGGCAAAGAACCAGCTGTATGGAACGGCGAGGCGCAGAATTGAGAATAGACGGTCGCCCGCTCGCGAGGGGACTCAATCGCTCCGTAGAGGTGCAGCAATTGATGTATGCATTAATCAATTCAGACGCGCGCGAGAAGCTCGCCGTGAGTGTAGGTAAACCATGCATCCTCGCTCTCATGCCACTGCTTCCACCCTTCGGCGATCTCGTCGAGCTCTGCTTCCGTCGCCTTTCCACCCTCCAATGCCCTCTTCCTAAATTCTGTTCCCCTCATCCTCTCCTCCCACATCTGGCCCCACCATTTCACTCCTTCATAGTCCATGAAAGACTGCAAGCTCGCCGACTTGATCATCTTGCTCGGCTCGAAGCCAGCCTTGCGAGCCCAGGCGTGGAGGCGTCGTCCTGCGTTCGGTTGGCCGCCCGATGCTTCGGCGACTTCGTGGTGGAGTTGTCGCCAACGATGGAGGGCAGGCAGGTCGGGGTACATCGTCATTCCGTCGAAATCGCCTTCGCGAACGGCGAGGATCCCGTCGGGCTTGAGGACACGCCTCATCTCCTTGAGAGCCTTCACGGGGTCCTGAGTAGTATAGAAAGAGAGGTCAGCACTCCTACTGTAGCTTCAGAACCGAGAACAGTCGCTCAATCGCATCCGAATGGCCAACGCCGAGCGCCGAGAGGCTCCCAAGCCGAGAGGGGACAGAGTCGGGGCAACGAGCTTACGGAAATATGCTGCAGGACTTGATGGGCGTGTACGACATCGAAGGAGCCTGCTTCAAACGAAGCCTGCAGATTGTGAATGTCGGCGATCTCGAACTTGACGTTGTCGACATCTTTCTCGGCGGCGAGCTTCCGCGCATTCTCCAGCACCGTACTCGACACTCCTGCAGGCTCGATACCAACGACGCTGCCCTCTGGGACGAGCTCGGCGAGGGAGACGGAGATAGTCCCGGGTCCGCACCCGCCTGCGAACAGCGAAGGAGGGTCAGTTGGGGGTGCAACTGTCTACAGAGCAAAAGCTTACAGTCCAGGATCTTGAATCCGGGCTTCAGATGAGGGATAAGGTAGGCAGCGGAGGTTTGGGCGGTTCGTGAAGCGTGTGAGCGGAGAACGGCAGCGTCATGGCCTGTAGAGTGATAGTGAGCTTTGCTGTTGTCCGCTGAGCAGTGCGAGCTCACCTTGGAAGTAAGCCTTGGGTGCAGAAGCAGCTTGTGCCATATTTCTAAGCAGAGAGAAGCGAAGTGAAGCGGAGGAGACGATCTCGGTGATGGGACTCGAAAGGAGGCCAGTTCGGCGCCGGCTGAGCAAGCGCTTCGTCTCGAAAGGGATGGCAGGTGAGTTGAGCTGTACTGACGTTCAGCTTCTCGCTATTTACACCTCTTCACGATTTCCAAACGGAGCGCAAGGAGATGACGCGTGACTTTGAGCCTCCCAACCAGGCTTGCTCTCCTTCAACATCCTCGTCTAGAGCTTCGCTTCTCGCCTACAGATTCGTACAGCTAAACCCTGCCTCTACACGGTCGAGCGACGACCTATAGCTTCTCCCAGCGCCTCCAGCACCAACCCGAACCACCCCACACCGCTTCCTCAAGCACCTAGAGCTCAACGTCGCCCGTCGAGCTCAGCAAGCACGAAGACGTAGCTCAAAGCATTAAACTCAGACCCTCGAACTCGCCATGGCTTCCCCTGTCGACGTACGAGGTCCCAAGCACTCGCTCCGAACCGCCGGCGTTGCGGCCAAGGCGACTCCTACGGTGCTTACCTCGTTTGTGAGGTTCCTGCTACTGCACAAGAAGCACAAGAAGGATGGCAAGCCCACTGCTCAGCTCAGGTATGTCGCTGGTCTTCGGCGGAGTCGTTGCTGAGCTTCGCTGACCTTTCTTTCTCGCCCGACTAGCTACGCCGAAGGTCTAGCCATTGTCAAGCGCTTCCTCGACTATGCTTCGACGCACTCGGTTGCCGAACTGCAAGCGTTCACCGGTCACAAGGTCCCGACGCCTTCCTGGATCGAGAAGCGGGTCGTCCATCTCCCGAACGACGTTATCGACCGAGCTGCCGAGATTTTGAGGAAGCAGTTGAGGGTGGATCCGGATACCGTTCAGTTGGTGGGAGGCGAGAGGTGGTGGACGGCTCGTGGGAGGGATTTGATGTGCGAGTGGATTGAGATGAAGAAGCAGAGGATCGCCCGAGGAGGCAAGCCGGCCGAACGAGTCCTCTTCTACATCCACGGAGGCGCCCACTTCTTCTCGTCTCTAGAGACGCATAGGTACCAGGTGCAAAGGCACGGGCGCAAGCTGAACGCCCGTGCCTTTGCTGTAAGTAATGACTCGATTCCCCGACTCCCTGGACTTGGCGCTGACTCTCACTCTCCTCGCAGCCCGCCTACCGCCTCTCGCCTCAATACCCCTTCCCCTCGGCGCTTCATGACGTCCTCGCCGCCTACATGTACCTCCTCGACGAAGGTTACGAATCGCATCAGATCCTCTTCTCGGGCGACTCGTCAGGCGCTGGACTCGTTCTCGTCCTTCTCACCCTCCTTCGCGACCAAGGCCTCCCTCTTCCCGCCGGAGCTACTCTCATCTCGCCTTGGGTCGACCTCTCGCATTCGTTTCCTTCCATCATGAGCGACGATGCCGGCGACTACATTCCAAGTCGAGGCTTCCAGTGAGGTCGACCTCTCCTTCTCCTCGAGATTCGAAACCGAGAACTGAGATCTCCTTCTGCGACAGCTACCGCCCAGGACTCGAGTGGCCGCCGCTCAAGGATGAAGGACGCAGTATAATTCTCGAAGGAGAGGAAGAAGCTGTCCTTCTCGATGAGCAGATGCAAGTGGGTACTCTCCCTCGCTCCTGCTCTCCCTCGCTCCCAGCGGGCGTAACGAGCGAGCGCGCTGACGGGCTCCAAAACCCCAGATGTATGCTCCCAACGCCCTGCTTAACCATCCGATGGTGTCGCCCGTCAATCAAGGCTCGCTCGGCGGTCTTCCTCCTCTCTACGTTTGCGCAGGTTCGGCCGAGCTCTTACGGGACGAGATCATCTACATCGCGCACAAGGCAGCCGCTCCAGCGCAGTACCCACCAGCTCCAGCAACTCTCGAGGCCTACCCTTCGCAACAGAAGCACCTCGACGCCGCCTACCCGCCGACCCTCACTCAAGTCCAGGTCTTTGATGGCGGATGCCACGTCGCTACGACTCTGTCCATTACGGCGCTCGCCAAGTTTGTGAGTAAACTTTTTGACTCTTTGTTGACCTTATCGCTGACCTCTAACCTCGCAGATGTACCGAGGAAGCGCCAACTTTGGGCTTTTCGCCCTTACGGCGGCGAAGAAAAAGGCTGAGCGTCTCGCTGCCGAGAAAGCGGGAGGGCATCATCATCACTCCCACTCGCACTCTCATTCCCACTCTCATCACACATCTCGCTCCGGCACCAGCTCCTCTTCCAACTCATCTCCGCCGACTCGCTCAGCCACCCTCTCGCCCACTCCCGAGCATTCGACCATCCCCGAATCCACCGATAAGCTCTCGCCCGCTTCTCACCCCATCGTCCTGGAGGCTCTCGCTTCTCGAGATGCTCGCGAGGCCAACGAAGAACAACACGACCTCATCGCCGACTCGGAGTCGGAATCGGACTCGGAGAGCGAAAGCTCGAGCTCTTCGGTCGGAACGGACGACGACGTCGGCAACGATGCTACCTCAGCTTCTCCTCCCATCGTCAAGGTCACTGGGCACCTCCCTCCCTTCACCGACTCGATGATTCGCCAACGCGTCTCGGTGACGGGTCGCCTTCGCCCTCTCGAGCCCGCCGACACCCTCCCCGCTACCACCATCTCGCCCTCTTCGGTCGGGCGACTTCATAAAGGTCCCGTTCGCAAATGGCTCGCCGAACGCGCTCGCTACGACGAGAAGTACGCCAAGGATCTCGCCTACTACCGCGACATTCGACTCGCCGACCGCGAGAAGGCCGTCGCCAGCGGTTTCCTGCAGGGCAAGTTCGCCGGAGAGAACCCCCCTCTCGCTAGCTTGGCGGGATGGAGCGACGAGCAGCTGGCGTTGAGGTGCGGACAGAGCGTTGACGAGATCGGCAAGAAGACGAACTTGGCGCTCGCTTCTTGGGCTCGCATCTCGGCGGAGCCGGACAAGGAGGTCGCAGGTGGAGTCAAGGTCTCGGAGGTCAGCACCAAGCTCGATGAGATGCAGGTCGGTGCTGAAGGAGCCGAGCCGAAGTGAGCGGACTCGGTTCGGCGTTGAGGGAGGAAGGAATGGGGAGTGGGGGCGCGAGTAGAATTTGCTGTAGATAGGTTAGTGTTGCTTTGCTTGCTGTGTTACTCCTCTTTGTCATTCGAATGCATTGCCTCTACTGTTTCTCGAAGTAGAGAGGCCGAAGCGAAGTTCGAAAGCCTTCGAGCGAAAGGTCAAGTTCGCTCTTCTCCTCCGTACTCTCATGCACCTCGCTCAAGTCTTCAAATATCTCTAAAGAAAGGGTGTAACTCCGCCTTCGTTTGATCACCGAGGCCAGGTCCATTTTCGGGTGCCGAAACCAACAGCGTGGGTAGCGAGCTCGCCTCGGCTTCATCGCCTCTTCGACACCTCCCGCTTCCTCCCAATGGACGAAGAAGTACGAGAACCGCTACTCGTGGATGCTCCTGCTGCCAAGCGACCGAGTGCCGCCAAGCAAGCCAGTTCGGCCTGCAAGTAAGCTCACGCGTCCTCTCCTCTGATCGCTGCCGAGCTGACTCGTGTCGCTTCAAAGGTGCTGCCTCTGGATCTCGCTCGCCGTGGTGCTCGCTTTCGTTGGATGCATCGCCTTCTTCGCCGGCAAGGCTATCGTCGATGTAGCGAAGGAGAATCTCTCGCCGCACAGCGCTCAGCGATACAACGCCAGCAACTCGACCTCACTTCCCGTCGTGCCCATTGTCGGGCATGACCAGCTCTTCGACATCGCTGTGACTGTTTGGATCAAGCCCACCGAGCCAGAGATTCTCGCCAGGAGGACAGCGAGGTTGGCAAAGCTCTCGGCGGAGTCAGAGGCGCTGGGCTACTCGGACAGCTTCACGAGCTCGTTTGAGCGGGAGCTAGCAGAAGAAGATGCTCTTTACGCGGACGAAGAGGACCTCATCCTGTACTCCGAGGTGCCGCCTTCCTTCCGCAACCTTCGGCTTTCGGACCAGCACGTCGTTAGTATCGTCGAGTTTGAGGTTCCCACAGCTCGCTTGTGCGTCAAAAGAAGTCTACTACCTCGAGTAATCACTCACTGACCCGCGACTACTGTAGCTGTGGTCTCAACCTCTCTTCCGACGACCTCCGCGCGACTTTCGTCCTGCTCCCTTCCTCTCCTTCCCTCCTCGACAACGCCTTCAACTACTCCTCCTACATCCCGCCTTCCTTCAAAACGGAGCCCGCTCGTGCTTGGCCGTAAGTTGATGCATCTTCGAATTCTGTCTCTTCCTCACCGACCGTCGGCGCTGACCTCGGTCGTCTCAACAGATTCCCCCTCGGCTCGGAATTTCAGGGAGAGCGCACGATGCAGGACATGATCGCCGATCTTACAAGCGACTCTGCTCCCCTCGTCCGCTTCTTGAACGTCCCTACCGAGGACGCAGGAGCAGGCAAGAAGAACGAGACGAGCGCCGAACTCGCCTCGGGCGGGAAGGAAGACGACGACGAAGATCTCGAGGCGCTCGAGGCGGCCAAGAAGGCGCAAGAGAAGCTGGATAGGCAGTCTAAACGCTTGGGCAGCCGGACCTTCCCGCCTACGAAGCTTCCCCTGCTAGTGTCGAGGTGCGCCGAGCTCTTCTGCCTCCGAAACGCTTTCCGCTAATGTCTATCTCCACCTTCACAGGACTCAGCTTAGGGTACACGACGATGTAACCGAGTACGACCTTGCTGCCTTCAATGCTCGTCACAACAAGCTCAAGGCGACGAGCGTAGGTTTTCGCCGAACTCGTTGAGTCCGCTTGCTGACTTTTTCCACTCGTAGTGCCGTCAGCATGACCCGAAGCGCAAAGACAACCTCGCCCACAACAACTGTGAAAGCTCATGGCGCGAAACCGGCCCATTCGCTACTCGAGTCCAGTTCATCTCACCTGCTGCCCCCGAGACGACTCGGCGAGGCTACATGCCATCCCTCACATCTCATCCCGGCTCCCATGGCCTACTCGTGAGTATTTTCAGCTGATTATGAGCCCTGGAAACCCGCTCAACGGCCTTCTTTCGCTCGCAGGACTTGATCCCCATCCCCGTCAACCGCTCCCTCGCCATGAACGAGACCGAGGAGGGCGTTTACGAGGCCCTTCCCTACGACGAGTGCATCCGTGCGTTGCTTTTGTGCCCTCTCTTACCTCGTACAGAGCTCGGCTGACCTTCCTTGCTCCCGCAGTGAACGCCTCTCTCCCCGTCTCCTGGCGCATCTCCTTCTCGGGCAGATCACCGGCCAAACTGTGGCTGGGAGACACGGTCGGAAATGTTTTCAATAGCCAGGTAGCGCACAACGCTAGCGACTTTGCTCGGATCAACGCGCATTCTTGGACCGAGGAGCTTCGTACGCTCGTCTCTCCTACTCTCACCTTCTTGCCCTCGCTAACGGTGCTTCACCTTTACAGAGGGTCTCGCAGGACATCGGTTCCACGACGACGCTCACCCTCGGCGCCGTTTCTTCCTCAACATCGTGCAGTGAGTCGTTTCAGTTAGCCCAGCTCGAATTGAGCTCGCGCTGATGTTCTGTCTCCCTTCAAGGATACCTCTTCGCTTCACAATTTCGATACTCACTCTACTCTACTGGATCTACGTGCCGAACCGCCTCGGTCTCGTCGTTTGGGCAGCAATCCTCAGCTCGGTGGTCAGCATCGCAAGCAGCCTGGTCAACGAGGGCTACGCCATGTACAAGGATACGGACGGATCAGCATGGATCGTCAGTCTGCTTGCATTGCCTTTCATTATCGGCTCGCAAAGCGTGGATTTGGCTGAGCTCTGGGCTTGCCGAAGCTGGAACGTCAAGAGGGAGGGCCGATTCGGCATCAAGATACTTCGGCGACATGAATCGCATTGGGAACGAGCAAACGGGAAGTTGGAAAGGCAGACGCCGAGGGTGTATTGGCTTGCTGTAAGTTTATTGACTCTCTTTGCCCAGCTTGCTCTCCTCCCTCGCTCGCCTCTCTCGTGCTTTGGGTAACGCCTGCTAATCCTCTTCTTTCCCTGTGCTTCCTTCCATAGCGCATGCTCTCCATCTTCCTCCTCTACTTCTTCCTCGACCCCGCCGCCTTTCACCTCCGACCCTCCTCGCTTCCCCCTCGCGGTCCCGACGACCTCGGCCTCTTTTCCCTCCGCTTTCAAACGTGGCACAACGCCGTCGTCATGGCACTCGTTCTCTCTTGCAACATTGCCCAACTTCACCACAATCACCGATCTCGGACCTTCGCCGGACAGTCGAGGATGACCGCCTACCTCGCCTGGGTGAGCATGCTGCTTCGGACGGCTCTCACTCTCAAATCGGTGGTGGGAGAGTGGAAGGCGTATCCTGGACATTCGGTGGAGGATCTCATGCAGCTCGGGATGGCGTCAATGTGGGCATGGCAAGCGTTAACGTTGAAGGCGCCCGAGTCGTTGGAGCGGGAGGTCGAGTAGCGGGTCTTTATCGAGGTTAGAGTAGTCATCTGTTAGTCTTTGAACACACCCTTCAGCATTCAACGGCGTAAAGAGAGATGCGAACGCGATTCGAGCCCAGCAGAGCTCGCTCGCCTTCGCCGAAACGTTCGCCGAGTCTTCGCCTTTTCGCTGCTCTCTCCTCGAACGCTCTCGCACAGCAATCATCCGAATGGTATGAAATGATCGCTATCTAGCTTTTACAGAGACCTATACACCGCGACTGACTGCACAGAGGGGGGAAACTCGGGGGATTAAAATGCTGAGGGAGAGGGATGAAGATGGGAGGGAGGTTCCTCGCACGCGCTGGCGTTTCCGGAGGGGTAGGCGAGCGAGGTTTATCGTACTTGCTGTTTGTTGTGTTTTGTAGAGGCGCGACGAGAGGTATTCGATGAGGGGGATCGGGGCGACCGGGTCGAAACAGGTCGATGAAGCGAGCGAGAGGGGTACAGAGGGCACGGATGGGGGAGAAAGACGATGGACCCAAGACGACGGCGATGAAGGACGAAAGGCGGGAAGCAGGGATGAAGGATGCAGGTGGTAACGAGCGAGGGTTGGGGTTCTCTGCGAACGAAGGCGAGAGGTCAGTCGTCGTTCTCCTCCGTTCGAAGCTTAAGACAAACTCACAGCAGAGGAACCTCGCATTGAGGTTGGCAACCTCGTTGGAGAAGAAGCTCCAAGCGAGACGGTTGGAGCGCTTGAGTCCCGCGCGACCGAGGTTGGCGGGTCCATCATCGTCGGGCTCGCGCTGGCCAGCGGCGACGAGCTCCTCCTTGTCGGCGAGGAGGTCGGCTTCAAAGGCGTGGAGGGTGGCCATGAAAGGGAGGTTGGGCTATCGATGAAGAACGAGGTTAGCGAGGGATCGAGAAGAGAAGAAAAGCCGAGATGAACGAACCTGGATGAGAATGTTGAGCCTCCTGGAGCGAGTGAGGAGGTAGGCGCTGGGGAGGTCGAGGTCGACATGCTTCATGAGGTAGGCGATGACGATGGAAGCGCTCCGCGAGACTCCAACGCGGCAATGCACGAGCACCTTGCCTCCATTCCACCTCGCCTCGTCGATGAAAGCGAGCGCCTGATCAATGTAAGGGCGAATCGAGTCGATGCCATCGTCCGCCACGTTCTTCATGTCGAGGACCGAGATGTTGCCGAGGCGCTCCTCGAGCCAGAGCGAGTTGGTGGGCGTCGTGGCGGAGGGAGAGGAGCGGAAGGCCGAAGCGAAGGTGAAGGGAGGGGGACGGGGAGGGGTGAGTGCCGACTCGCCCATCGAGACGACGTGGGTGATGCCGAGCTCCTTGAGCATGAGGGCGTTGCTGGCGTGGTTGAGGTTGCCGAGGTACTGTTGCGAGGCGAGACGAGATTAGCTCTCGTTCATCGGCAAGGCAGAGGAAGCCAAACTCACGAGGAAAGGAAGGATGCGAGAGGGGAACTGTCCCTCGAAAGTGTCGGCGAAGAACCAGGGGTGCGACTCGGGGGTAGCGAGGTCCATGGCGGGGACTTGAGGAAGGGGAGCCTCCTCCTCGGGCGCCGGCGCAGGAGCAGGAGGGCTAGCCGACCTCTTACTCCTTCCACCACCGCCGAGGAGCATGCTCATACTCGACTTGGTAGGAGTGCTCGAGTTGGAGACGTAACCCGAATCACTCCTCTCCATGCCCGAGCTGGTAATCTCGACTTCCTCCTCCAAGCTCTCGTCCCATCGTCCAGACTTGGCCGCCATCTCCTCCTGATCCTCCCTGACGAGAACATCGCGAACGCGCTCCTCAATGTTGGAGAGGATCTTGCCATCGACGGGGTAGACGAAGAAGGACCTCTGCGCCTCGTTTTGGAGGTAGAGGTAGGCGTCGGGGGCCGAACACCTCCTCGTGAGCATGATGTAGGTAACGGCGAGGACGGAGGTCTCGGTGTAGCCGTCGGCGCAGTGGAGGAGGACTCGACGAGCGAGCTTGCCGCTGTCGCGCGAAGGGGTAGCTTGTCCGCGAATCCAGAGTGCGAGATCGACCATGCCGTTGATGAATTGAGTCTGCGCGCGAGGGTTCTTCTGCACATTGTTGCTGCTGGCGAGGCACTCGAAGTGGACAATGTCCTGGACATGAGGGCGAAGGAGGGTAACGCGCTCCTCGATGATGCTGGCGCCGTCCGAGTCGTCCTCGAGGAGTTGGCGGACTTCTTCGAACGCTTGTCCCTCTTGCTCGAGAATGGAGAGGGTGCGGTCGGCCGAGGAGAGCATGGAGGGAGTGAGGTGGGTGGCTTGATCGTGAGCCTCGATGCAGATGGCGAAGGAGGTGGGGTTGCCATCGTCGAGGAGGGAAGAGGTCGAATCTGAGGTGAGGTGCTGAGCGTAAGGCGCGACAGGAACGTCCTGCGTGTTGCCGAGCTGTATTCGAGGTCAATAAGGGTCAGCTTCCGCCGGCTTTCGGTCGCCGAGCCGTCGAGAAGAGTCCAACCCACCCAAACGTTCTCCGAGATCTCACTGGCCTGGGTCAAGACCCTCATCTCCTCCCTCTCACGCTCGAAAAAGTTGAGCTTGTTCCTCGTGAAGCCGTGCGAGTCGATGGCGACCAGAGTAGGGAAGTGGCGCTCGAAGACAGCGAAGGGATCTAGCAGGAGGACGAGAACGGTCAGCGATCGCTCTCATAGCCTCGAGAGCCCACTCAGAAAACCAAAAACTCACCCGAGACGATGTAGACGTTGTAGCGAACTCCCTTGCCTCCGCGCCTCTTCCACTCGTTCTCCTGCGCCTCGACGATCCTAGCAGCCGTCTCGACCACGCTCTCATCGATACCGTTCTCGCCGTAGACGACAACATCGCTAACGCTGGCATACTTGGGCGCCTGCAGACCGAATTGACGAAGGTTGACGGTTTGGAATGACGAAGCGGCGGGGAGGTTGAAGGTGTTGCTGGAATCGCTGAGGACGGTGGAAGCGGGGAGGGAGGAAACGAGGCGGCAGGTGGGAATGTTGTGTGAGGGAGGAGGGGAGGGCGACGGCGAAGAGCTGGACGATGAGGATGAGCTAGAAGAGCTTGAGGACCAGGAGGTGAGGCCGCGACTGCGGTGGTGGTGCGAAGACGAGCTCGGCGTCGAGACGATGGGTGGCGCGTGGATGGTGGTGAGTCCACGGTAGCTGATTGATTGATTGTAGTCCAATGGGTCAGCGCCCTCTGCACCCTTTGTAGCGCCCCGTCCTCACAAAAGAGCGCGCGTCTGGGTCGCTAGGCACCCTCCACCTGTCGCCCGACCAAAGCGCGTCTTTCCTGTGATGAAGCGCACCGCCCTAACGTCCTACAGCAGCAACGGGAAGGGAAGAGAGGCTCACCTAGGAGGAGAAGCGGCGGAACCCTTGGTGTAGCCAAAGTACTGAGCGGCGGGGGTGAAGGGAATGTCGGCGCCGCCGTGTAGCCAAGGGAAGAGGACCTCCTCTGGCAGTTTTTGTTGCGAGTAGTCGTGCTGTAGTTGAGCGTATTGCTCTGCGTTGATGACTCTGATGTCGGGAACTCCCTGAGCGGTCGAGAAGCGAGGAAATTGGTCGGGATGAAGATGGGTGAGGCCGTGCGAGGGAGCGACTGCCGTGTAAGTCGACTGAGTTGGAGTGAGGGAAGGGCGACGAGCTGGTCGAGGAGGACACGGTACCAACGATGCGAGTGGTGGGAAGAAGGGAGTGGCGAAGGGCGAGGAAGTGGTCGACTCCTGCTGTTGGCTCACCGAGCGCGACGAGGTGGGGTGCATCTGCACCTGAGGGGCAGACATGCTGTTGATGTGGATGAGGTACAGAAGCAGTCGTCCGAGACGAGACTGCAAGACGAGAACGAAAGCGAAGAGGTGAAAGGCAAGAGGAAGAGAAGCGGAAGCGCGAGTTGAAAGCGACAATCTCTTGTGAGCTTCGGCGCACGGCCCCCTTCGAACACGCTCAGTCCTTCTCGCTTCGGGGCTTGAGAATCATTCAACATTGCAGTTCTACAGTCCTACAGCTTGTACATGCTCTACTGCTCTGTCTCTACTCTTCTACATCAGCTTCAACTCGACCGTCAACCGACGCGTCGAGCTCTTTACCCCGCTCCAACTGCCTGCGACGCGTCTGCACTTTAGGTTCACCTTTCGCTCAGCTTGCAACTCGTGGTGGTAAAAGCAATCTCAACTCAGAGCTTCAAATGAAGTCACTGTTGATACTGCAGCAGAGCCTGCGAGTCGCCTCAGGATCATCGCCGAGAACTCGTTCAGCTCGGCCTCTCTGCTCGACAACAGCGTGTCTCGCCTCGACGGGTCGCTCCTCCCATCACCCATTCCCACTTGTATGCTCTACCCTTTTACTACGCTGGAAACGCGCTCCCCTCCTCCTTCAGCCAAGTGCTGTCTCTCCCCCGCTTGTGCTGAGGCTGTCTCAGCTCTTTGTGATCACGAAAGATAGCAGGGGTGATCAGTCGTGAAGAGGAAGCACTCTTCTGCACACGTTACGAAAGCTTGTAGGTCAACCCCGCCTCAACGTGGTTTTCTCTCCTCAACTCGGAGAAGGAAGTCCGGCGCTCCGAGTCGGCGCAAGGAGAAGGGGACATCACTTCGTTGAGGAGAGGAGATCTGCTGCTGAGTAGGACGAGGCCAGAACGATCTTGTTGTGGAGCTTGGGGAACGCTCAACTTGCCTGCTAAACCGCCTGGGCGCAGCTGGAACCCTCGCCACCTGCGCCAGGATCATCGCCGAACTAGTCGTCTTGCTCCCTTGCTACTGCCACACCGCGTTTCTCGCATTTTCGCCAGGTTGTGGGCTAAGTTTGATGGACTTGAAAGCTCTTGAGCGGTTCTCTCGGCCCTCACTCGGCTCGTAGCGCCGAACGAGCGAGCACCAAAGCGATCGGACTCGAGCTCGGCGCAAAGGGTTTGCTGACGGGAAACCAGCGAGAGTGAGCTGCTCTAGCTCGTCCTCCTCTGTAGTGCAGCAAAACGACTCCCTTCATCAATCCGCAACATCTGTATCACGTGCAAGCCCCCGCTTTGAAGATCACCTGCTCTCGAGCTCCGAGAAGCACAAGCCAAGCTTCGAAGCGCTCCACCTCTCTTTCTCTCCTTTGTCTCGCATCCTCTGCTCTCACATCGCATCATGGGCGACCTTCAAGTAATCGGAGCGGGTCTTCCTCGTACAGGTGAGTTCCCGACCACTCTGCACCTCTTCCCGCGCTCCTCCTCGAGCTCTCGCTTCTTCCCGATCTCGCTGACTTCCTCCTCGCTCGTCGTGCACAAAGGCACTGCATCCCTCCGCGCCGCCCTCGAGATCCTCGGCTACGGCAAATGTTACCACATGTACGAAGTTCTCCTCCTCACCGACCGTTCCAAGCAATGGATCTCGGCTTTCCAACAACTCGAACGAGGAGAAACGGTCGATTGGCGCCCTATCTTTGCTGGGTATCAGAGTGGAGTGGATTCCCCTGTTGGAGATGTTTATATCGAGCTCGCTAAACAGTTTCCCGAGGCTAAGGTGCGTTCGTTCGAGGGTTGAAAGGAGCCGAGCGAGCTGAGCTGAGCGGCGAGTTTGCAGGTCATCCTCACCCACCGCCCCAAGGATCAATGGCTCAAATCCGTCAACGAGAGTATCATGAAGATCTTCACCCTTCCCTACGGTATCGCGACGTGGTGGATCCCCGAGGTTCGTCAACTTATTTCGGCTTTCGCTTTCCCTCCTCGAACGCCGAGCTGAACGATTGCCCTTTCGCAGCTCTACTGGCAGCGTCAAATGTGCAAGGACTACCTCTTCACAACGTGGCAAACTAAGTATCAGGCGTTCGATAAGAAGGGCAAGCTCAGCGCCGACGTGATGGATCAAAGGGTCGCCGAGGCGAAGAAGGCGTGAGTTGGGCGTCTTTGCTGCAGGGTCTCGAGATGGGAAGCTGATGACACGCTCGGTTTTCTGTCTCTCTAGAATTCCCAAGGAGCGTCTTCTCGTCTATCAAGTCCAAGAAGGCTGGGAGCCGCTTTGCAAGGTGCGCCGAGCCTCTTCTCCTGCCCTCGTCACCCTCCCTTCAACTCGTCTCCCCCCTTGGCTCCCTCTCCCTCTCAAGAGTTTTTGCTTATTCCCTCTGCTAACCCCCCCTCCATCTCTCCGCCCCAGTTCCTCAACGTCCCCATCCCCTCAGTCGCCTTCCCCCGAGTGAACGACAAGGACGAGATCGGCCGTTTCATCCTTCGTAGCATGCTCAAAGGGATGATTCGTTGGCTTTATGTCGTCGGGGCGAGTGGCGGTGTGTTGGCCGTGCTTTGGGCGCAGAGGGGGAGGTGGATTTGAGCTGAGCAGCGCCGAGAGGGTCAGGGATGGAATGGGGATGGAATGGGGCGAGGGTGCAGGGTCGCTTGCTGAAGTTTTTTTCATCTTGATTTGTATGTAACACATGCTTGATTTAAGGTGCTGTTGCCCGTCTTCCGCGCGAGTTGAAGGCAGAGTCGAGGAGCGGAGCCAAAGTGGACAGCTCGGTTCTTGAGGCGTCAAGGGGCTTGCAGAGCGACATTCAAGAGCCAAAAAGAGCTCTGTAGCTCAATAAAGAGATCAATATTCTCCCTCGAGCAGCCAAGCAGCCTCATGTACAGAACCGGCGTCTCTCTTCGCAAGAAGGCCAGCTCAACTCTCGAAGGACGGCGCCAGGACCCCCTCGACCCGTCTTGGCATCTTCATCTCTCTCGCCACTGCTGCTCTACAGCGCGATCCTTCTTGCTCGAAACTCGACATGCAACCTCTCAGGTGTCAAGTGGACTGCCCAGCAGCGGGAAAGAGGCAGAATCGCCCTCAGGCGAGGCGAGGGCAAGCCGAGCACAGCGAGCGCCAGGACTCGTCGCGTTGGAGGCAGCTCTACTCGCCTACAGTTGCTCGCTGCTCGCTGCTGGTCGTGCACTCAGTACACAGAATATAGACCTGTCACTCGGTACGCCTGCCGCTCCCCCATCAAGTTCGCAGCGGACTCCACTTCCTCCCCCGCCATCAAGCGCCTAAATCCTGCTCGCAAATAGCAACTCGCCTCTCTGTTCGCATGGTGCCCCCTTTGGCCCCGTGGACGGGCAAATCGCTTTCACCTCTCTCTTCCTCTTCCCATTCGCTCCCTTCCTTCCACCTTTTCCCCCCCTTCCCTCGACCAACGCCGAAGCAAGATGGACCCCGAGAAGAACACGCCCATTGAGCAGCAGAAGGAGCACGTCCGCGCTGGCGATCGTTTTGCAGATGATGTGCAAGACGGCCAAGATCAACTTCACCCCACCCTCACCACCCAGACAGCTCAGACTGGCATTACGGAGGACTCGGAGAAGGGCTCGTCGCGCTACGCCAGCTCTACTGCAGGGCTCGAGTTCCGTGCAGAGACTCAGAGGGCCGAGAGACGTTTGCTGTGGAAGCTGGGTGCGTTTCTCTTGTTGGGGGAGCGGGAGATGGGCGCCGCCGCCGACTTGTCGGCTCGGAGCGCCGAGCTGATCCATCGATTCTCGCACTGCAGACGTCTTGATCATCCCTCTCGCTGTGTTGCTGTACCTCTCGGCGTACTTGGATCGAGGCAATCTTGCCGCCGCTCGTTTACAGGGCCTTGAAACCGAGGTACTCGGGGGATCAGACACCAACTACTCAATCGCCCTTTCGTGCTTCTTGTAAGTCTTACGGTGAGCTTGCAGAAGAGCTGCAGAGCGCTAACACGCTTCTTGACTTCTCCACAGCATCACTTATATCACGTTCTCAATTCCGGGAACCCTCCTCGCCAAGGTGTGTATCGATGGAGCCGAGGGAACGGCCGAATGGCGCTGACCGAATCCCCTCCGACAGGCCATCTTGCCCTCGACTTCGATCTCCCTCGGCGCTCTCATCTGGTCCATCGGTGCTTCTTGCCAAGCTGCTACTTTCAACCCCGCTGGACTGTTCGTATGCAGGCTCTTCGTCGGGATTGGAGAGGCGCTCTTCGGACAAGCCATGGGTGAGCCTTTCTTTTCGGTCTCGGCGCGCTTAGAAATGCTCCGTACTGACCGCCCTTCCATTCAGCTCTGTATTTCACTCTCTTTTACCTTCCTACGGAGCAGTCCAAGCGCATCGGAGCCTTCATCGGAGCCGGCAGCATGGTGAGTCGTTCGCCGAGGATGCTCGGTGATCGTACAGCGGGCTGATCTCGTCTTGACAGGCTGGTGCGTTCGGTGGACTCATCTCGTACGGAGTATCAAGCATCAAGCATGCCAAGATAGACCAGTGGAGGATCCTGTGAGTCGGTACGCTCCTCAGCAGGGAGCGGAAAGCTGACCCGCCGTCTCCAGCTTCCTCATCGAGGGCATCCCTTCTTTCGTCCTCGCCATCGTCGTCTTCCTCTGCCTTCCCTCTCGTCCCGAGACTACCAAGTACCTCACGGAGGACCAGCGCACCCTCGCTTGCACCCGACTCAACGCTGTCCGGAGGCCAGAGGGCGCGACCGGAGTCGACTGGAAAGCCGTTCGTCATGCCTTCCTCGACTGGAAGACCTACACCATGGCCGTTATGTGTGAGTAGCTT
The DNA here is from genome assembly GCA_019775505.1 of Leucosporidium yakuticum. Lineage (NCBI taxonomy): Eukaryota > Fungi > Basidiomycota > Microbotryomycetes > Leucosporidiales > Leucosporidiaceae > Leucosporidium > Leucosporidium yakuticum. Next base: position 38,293 of record JACWFO010000222.1, read on the forward strand.
CATACTGCTGTTTCCGACTTCTTCACGCCTTCTCACGACCCCTCGAATGCCTCAAAACTGACTCGGCTCGGCGCTGCTCCTTCCCTTTCCTCCGCTTCTCTCCTTCCGCAAATCGTAGACAGTTGCATGAACCTCGGCCTCGGTTCGGTCAGTGGATTTTTGCCCACCATCGTCAAGGGGCTCGGGTACTCCAACGCCGACGCTCAGCTCTACACAGTCCCGCCCGTGAGTCCCTCCCTCGCCCCCCTGCCAACCCAGGGCTTCGCTGACCTCTCTGGTTTCCGAAATACAGTACGTCGTATCCCTAGCCTTCATGCTCCTCCTCTGCACCTACTCCGACCGCCGCCAGTCCCGAGGGATCCCTTCCATGGTCGTCTTCGCCATCGGAATCGTCGGATGGACCATTCTGTACACCGTCAGCCCCGTCGGAGCCTCGCAATCGGATCTTCACGTTCGCTACTTTGGTGTTATCTGCGTCGTTACGGCTGGATGTGAGTATCGCTCGTTTCTCCCCTCGGCCGAACCTTGCTCGCTTCTCCCCTCGGCCGAACCTTGCTGACACCCTACGCCGTCCACAGACAGTCTCATTCCTATCGCGATGAGTCAGGTTGCCAGGAACACTGGATGTGAGAGTCAACGTGCTGTACGTTCTACGGTCTTAGACGTTCTGTCGCCTCTCCCCTTCTCGTCAGCTCCTAACCTTGCTCGTTGTTCAGGTTGCTCTCGGAATGCTCAACACCGTCGGTCAATGCCTCAGTGTGCTCGCCGCCTTCGTCTTCCCCAGCGCCGAGGGACCTCGCTACGTCAAGGGCAACCTCCTCAACATTGCTTTCCAAAGTCTCGGCTTCTGCCTCGCCCTCTTCCACTACGTCTACTTCAAGTGGGAGAATGCGAGGAGGGATCGCGTTGAAAGAGGCAAGCCCGAGAAGGGCGCCATTCTCGACACCCTCGACCTCTACGACAAGGCGCCAGGTCAGTCTCCTCCTCGCCTCCTGCCTCCGAAAACCCGCCGAAGTTGACGTTCGAACACCTGCAGGTTTCCGCTATGTGTGCTAGAATGCGCTTTTAGACTGCAGGATTGTGTAAAGAACTCTTGGAATTGGCTTCGGCGTTCACTTCGGCGAAGCTTCCCTCCTCGTTTCGCCCTCTCTTCCTCTAAAACCGCTCAGCTAAGGCAGCTCGACTCTTTTGAGCGTCGAGCGGGGTCCTTGATAACTTGATGGACGACTCCTGTCTGCCTTCCGTTTTGCCGGACTCGGAGAAGGAGGAGCAGCAGCGAAACCGAGGTAGCTCGCTGCCGCCGCTGCACCCTCGCGCTCAAAGAGTGAAAGAGTGAAGAGCGCGGAAAAACGCACTCAAGGGATAACACAATGTACTGCTTCAATATTGCGGGTCAACGACTACCTGCGCTCGCCGTTCTGGAAGCGCCAATCCATCGCCGAGACGATCGCTACGCACGTCTCGAGGACCTGCATGGAGTCGGAGAGGTCAGCGGGAGTACTCGAAAGAGTCGAAAGCGAGCTCGAACGTACCGGAGTCTTCAAGCCGAGCTTCTTGGCGTAACGAAGGGGAGCGGCGAGGATGACCTCGACCTCCATCGGTCGCTGAGCCTTGGCGTCGCCGTACATTGACGAGAAGACTGGTAGAGGAGGAGGTCAGCAAAGGGGAGAGCGATTATCCCACAGCAGCCGCAAACTCACTTCCTCCGTTGCGAAGATCGGGCCGCTCGAGAAGCGAGCGCAGGTAGTCCTCCTCGATCTCGTGTCCCAATGCGCGAGCGATTGATGCCATCTCATCCTCGAGAGCTTGAGCAGTTGCCTCGGCAGCGGGAGACGACTCGAGGAATTCCTGTGAAAGCAGAAAGATCAGACTCAAGGCTCGGCGTTCGGCGGCAGAGGGAGACGTGAGCTAACCTTGGTGTTGCAGAGGGTGGTGGCGGTGAGGGTGTTCCAGATGGCGTTCCTGTAGACGTAGAGTGGTTAGCCATACGAAAACCGAGCCTCAAAGTCCACCAAAAGCGACGCACCAGATGGTTTTCTGCGAAGGATGGGGAAAGTTCAGCGAAACGGTCTTCAATCAGATCGGAAAGAGCGCGCGCACCTTCCACCTCCACTGCTGGATATCGGGAACAATCTCGTAATCGCTGCGACCGGCCTTGAGAAGCGCGACGAACGCCTCAAGCTGGGCTTGCTGAGGCTCCTTCGGCAGGCTGTCGTTCCACTCGACACCAATCTGCATCGACTCATTGCCCTTGTGCACGATGACTCCAGTCTCGGGTTGAGCAGCATTGACCCAGGTCTGTAGCGAAGGAGAGCTCGTCAGCGCGGTAAAGGACGGTGAAAGTCGAGCGAGGCGACTCACGACCGCCGAGAGGACGATGTTGTTGGGGAATCGCTCGCGGAATTGGTCGGCGTTTCCGACACCGTTTTGAATGATCACGATGGTAGTGTTGGGACCGACGACGGGCTCGACTTGCTCGGAGGCGGTGGGGGTCATCGCGATGGCCTTGTTGGTGAGAACGACGAAGTCATAGTTGATGCCCTTCAATGAGGGATCAGAAGGAGTCTTGACGACTGCAAGGTAGCACTGTTAGCTCGTCTGCAGCCCGGCATACCGCGGCAAATGGCTCACCCTTGTGGAACTTGACCGTTGAGTCGCCGTACTTTTCTGAACGAAAGTCGAGTCCCTTCTTCTCGGCAACCTCTGCGTTAGAACGAGCAGCTACAGTCACCTCTGCTCCGCCGAGCTGAAAGATGTAGGCGTGGGTGGCGCCGACGCTGCGAAAGAGCGAGGCCGGTCAGCTCTCGAGAACGCGCGGTGGAGCAGAGTAGGGAGCACTCACGCGCCCATGCCGAAGAGGAAGACTGAAGGAGACATGGTGTAGCTATTATCGAGTGTTGGTGAAGTTTGAGGACGATGTGGCAGGAAGGAGAAGAGGACAAGTCTGCTGAGCTCGTCTCGTCGGCAAGTCGGCGCCTTTGCCTCCCCACCTCTGCCTCGAGGAGGATTCTTCGGTCTGGCCCTTCTCAGGGTGCGAAAGCGTCTCTCACGTGACCTGTAGAGCAGTAGAGGCTACAAACGGTGTGCAGCGGTCAACAGGGGTCTCGAGGGAAGTGCTCGGCGAAGGCTCGGTCGAGATGCAGGACTCGAAGCCTGACCGAAGGCGGCTGGCGGCTTCTCTAAAGCTGGCGCCGCTCAACCGCTGCTATTCCAAGAATTGGCAAGCCCTTGCGCTACTTTTCACCACCGAGCAAAGTCACCAAGCGGAGGCGAAGCGACTGAACCGCCTCGAAGCTCGAAGCAAGAGATCGCCGAGAAGAGGACCAACGTGTGCTATCGGGTCCGTCGGCAGCGAGTCGGACTGATGTTGATGTCACGGAAGCTCTCCGGTACTCGGGAAGGCTAGTAGACAGATTGGTGGAGGTCAGGAAGGCGTCCGTCCACCTTCCACCTTCCACCGAGGCGTGGACGAGATCAAAAAGCCAGTTTGCCAGCTTCGGCGGAGCTCGTTTCTCGCTGCTCGCTGAGTCCAAGCATGTTTCTCAAGCTTTTGATGTTGCTCTCTGGTACGCGGAGCCGTCTCCGGAGAGGTTTTGTGAGCGGTCCTGCGAAGCGAAAGGGCTCCGCGGGCGGCTGCTCGGTCGAAACAGCTCTCGGTCTTTGCGAAAGAGCACAGAACTTCTGGAAAGAGCTCTTGAGCACCGCTTCCGAAGCTCACTGTAGTCAAGCACGAGCAGCAACGCCAGTTCACGCTCTCGAAACCCCTCGGCGACGATTTGTGCTCTTGTCCAAGCCCCTCCACGACCTGCTCGACCCCCATGCGAAGCTCGGCGAGGGCTTTCGAGGTGCCAAGATGATCCAAGAGGGCTCTCGAGCTCTCGAGGGGTGGCGAGAGTCCTCCACGACCGGGCAACTGCTTCCACCGAGCTCTCATCTCGGGGCAGCCTTCCTTCGCTCCCGAGAGCAGAGGGGGGTTCCGCGGGGGTCTGTAGCCCATGATTTACGTCACGGGATCACCCGATCGTGGCTGCAGGGAAGCAGGCGCGTCGAATTGAGTCGTGGGGAGGAGGAAAGAGAGCGAGTGGGGGCGCTGAGACAGAGAACTTAGGCGTGAGAAGCCTCAAAGCGGAGGCCTGCTGGGGGCCCATAAATTTTGTATTCGACTTTTGACCGCCAAAGAGCTGCAGGGTTGTAGTAGAGTAACTAGAGGGCCAGAGGTCATCGGCGAGGGTCTGTACTCGAGTACGAACTGCCTCGGTATTATGCTCGAGTCGTGGGTCTGCTGCTGAAAGGCCAAGCTGTCGGTGGAGTGAGGGCGCCCACGCTCCCCCACGGCCTCTCGACCTCTGCTCTTTTGAACGCGCCTCTCCTCCTTCTCCTCGTTCTCTCCACAACCCCCGCCTCGAGCTCCACACTTCACTCTCACTACAACACACGAAACTTCAATGCCTACTACTGCATCGGACATGAGCCGCGAGACTTCCAAGATGGCCGACTCCCAGCACGAGCAGCAGACTCAAGGAGGCAAGGGCCTTCGCCACAAGATTGCGCACGACGAGTTCGTCAAGGTGAGTCCCTCGCTGTAGCTCTCGCTCGATACATCTCTCTTACACGTTTTTCCACCCACAGCATGGCGACAAGGCTCTCGCAATGGCGGAGGATCGAGTGATTCTGACTGAGGCCGACGTGAGTGCACCTGACTTGCTCCCTTTGCGTTCTACTTTGACTTACGAGTCTTCTTCTCATCTTTAGAGTCGTCGCATTTGCCGCAAGACCGACCTCAACATCCTCCCCCTTCTCTGCTGGGGTGAGCTTCATCTACTTCAGCCGCGGAATCCCGACCGCCGTCACTGACCCGCCTCTCCTTCTCCCTTCTTCGCTGTTCTCTTGCACAGTCTACTTCCTTCAAAGTGAGTTCTACCTCTTTCTGGGTCTCTGAGTACTGTCGCTGACCCGCCTTTCCCTCTCCCTTTCCCTCGCTCCCCCCTTCTTCCTCCCCTTCTCCTTCCCATCGCTTCTCCTTCTTCCTGTACTCTTCCATTCATTTTCCGCGCAGTCCTTGACAAATCTGTGATCGGATACTCTGCGGTATTTGGTCTTCGTCAACATGCCGGCTTGGTCGGTAACCAGGTGAGTTTTCGACTCGGCGAAGGTCGTCGGCGCCGATTTTTGGTCGCCTGCGCTTTTTAGGAGCCTCGTCGCTGACCCTACGCCATGTTCGACTTCTGCAGTACTCTACGATTGGTGCTGTCGGTTATTACGCTCAACTCGGTGCTCAGCCTCTCGCCGCCTACCTCCTCGTCAAGCTCCCCGTTCGCCAAATGATGCCCGCCATCGTCTTCTGCTGTGAGTAGCTTTCGGTTCGACAACCGCTATTCACAGCGCTGATGCTCTTCGGCGTCTTACAGGGGGTGTCTCGCTCTGTGGCATGGCTGCTTCCAACAACTTTGGCTCCCTCGTCGGCACCAGGTTCCTCCTCGGCTTCTTCGAGGCTGCATGCCTTCCCCTTTTCTCGCTCGTTACAATCTCGTGGTACAGGCGCAGTGAGCAGCCTTTGAGGGTCGCCGCTTGGTACGGAACCAACGGAGTCGCCACCATGCTCGGCTCGGCCATCTCGTACGGACTCGGACACATCAAGTAAGTTGGAAGCTGGTTGGAAGATCGGCAGAAGCCTCTTCCTCCTCAACTTTCCTCTTCGAGGCGAGAGTCGTAGGGGCTTGGCTCGACTCGAGAGCCAAGCTCGGCGATACTTTCTCATGTTTCGAGGCTGACCTCGTCTCTCTTCTCCAGTTCCTCCGTCCTCTACTCCTACCAGATCATCTTCCTCGTCTTCGGCCTCATCACCGTCATCACCGCTCCCATCCTCTACCTCCGCCTCGACAACTCGATCGTGACCGCTCGCTTCCTCTCCGAGGACGACCGCAAGAAGGGAGTCGAGCGTCTTCGCGCCAACAACACTGGAGTCGTCAACACCGAATTCAAGTGGAAGCAGGTTATCGAGCTCTTCATTGAGCCCAAGACTTGGCTCTTCCTTGCCATGTCGTTCTGCGTCAACGTCGGAGCCTCGGTCAGCAACGTTTTCGGCCCCCTCATTCTCCAAGGACTCGTCGGCTTCTCCTCCTACACCGCCATCCTCCTCAACATCCCCTTCGGTGCCCTCCAGCTCATCGTCATCCTCGCCTCGTCCTGGGCTGCCTACAAGTTCAAGACCAAGTCGTGGATCTTCGGAATGGCCATGGTCCCCGTCGTCATCGGTGTTGCCATCCTCTACGCTCTCCCTCACGAGAAGTCCAACCAGGGAGGTCTCCTCGTCGGTTACTACCTTATCGCCTTTGTCTTCTCTGGTGAGCTTCCTTCTCTTGCCTTTGGATCGGGAGGGGAAGGAGTTCGGCTCGGTCGTCTTCCTTTCCTGCCCTCTCCTCGGCGTCGGTTCTTAATTCTTGGCGTACAAGATGCTGACTCTTCTCTATTTTCTACAGCCAACCCCCTCATCGTCTCGTGGATGTCGGCCAACACTGCTGGAGCCACCAAGAAGGCCGCCGCCTTCACTGCCTTCAACGCCGCTTCCTCGGCTGGAAACATCTGTGGACCTTACCTTTTCAAGTCTACGGATGCTCCTGGTGAGTTTGGTCGTCTATGATCTAAAGCTCGGCGCAGCCCGTTCTGACCCAGGCCTTTCCTCTCGTAGACTACTACCCCGGTCTCAAGGCCGTCCTCGCCATCTTCTGTGTCCTCGTCGGTCTTGTCGCTCTTCAGGCTGTCAACCTCGCCTACCTCAACAAGCGCAAGGAGAAGCAGCGCGTCGCCAACGGCAAGCCCGCCAAGATTACCGACCGCTCCATGACCAACAAGTACGAGGCCGAGGACGAGGCTAAGGACGCCAGTTTGGGCCAAATGGCCTTCCTAGACCTGACCGATGGTCAAAACGATGAGTTCCAATACTTGTTGTGAGGCAGAACGGTTCAGAGGTCCTTCGCCGAACACGGGTCTTCTCCCCCCCCCTTCTTTCTTAGCACGGGCATGAACAGAGCACTTAGCAGTTGTATATCGGGTATTAGTAGCCTTCGTAATGATTGTAACACCATCTCCTCGCATCCACTTGACCTCAGAACGCAAGAGAGACTCGATCTCGGCGCCGATCAAACGAGAGCTGGGGTCGCCAGCTCGCTGGAGCCGCTGGTCAGAGCTCAGTACGCCGCTCTCGAGGTTAGCAGTACTCACATCGAGCGCTTCTAGCACTCCTCATCATCTCCGATGCAGTAGAACCCGAGTGTCAATGCATCCTCCGCCTCCCTCTCCGCCGACCGAACCCTCTCACTCGCTCTTCTGCTTTCCCCTCCCCTTTCCCTCCCCCTCATTCCAATACCCACTCCCCACGCCCTTCCTCAGTCCCTTCTCCAACCCCCTCAACACGCCCCAAGCGCGCCTCTCCATCCACCTCCCGATTCTTCCCCATCCAACGCCCGCGCCGAACAGCCTCTTCGCGAGCATCGTCGGGAGATGGATCAGGAGGAAGGGAGGGAGGAGGAGGAAGGTGAAGAGGTAGGAGGTGGCTGACTTTAGGTGGGTGGTGGGGGCGTAGGGACGGAGGAGGGTTAGGTGGCCGAGGTAGGGTTGCGAGAGGGTCGAGAAGAACGCGCCGATGAGGACGAGCCTTAAGTACCTATAGACCGTTCAGCACGCGCTAGTTCAGCTCTTCCTTCCCCGTCTCACCCCGAGAACGCGAGCACCGAGCAAGACCCAAGACTAACCGAGCAGTAGGCATCAACCCCGCCTCCCTGTCCTCCTCCTCCACTACAATCGGCATATCAGCCCACAGCCTTCCTAGCTCTTTCGAGGAATCGCCTTTCTCGAAAATGATGGCTTCGACGGAAACGATTTGGTAGGCTCTTGCTGCGGTTGCTGAGGAGGGCGAGGGCGAGGGGGAGAAGTTCATCACTTGTTGCCAGTGAGATTCGGTGAGCTCGTAGGCTACTCCCTGTTTGAGTTCGAGAAGTGTCGGGTCAGTACTTGAGGCAGCAGAGCAGCGAGTCGCCGAGAGAAAGGAGAACGCTCGACTCGGCGCCAACGAACGGAAGGCGAAGCTCACCTCCAACCTCGGCGGCAACTCCCCCGTAAACTCCAACCCAGGACAGCATCTCTCCCAAACCCACTTCCTATACTCCCAGCTCTCCTCCTTCCTCTCTTTGGTCCACTCCTCCCCTGCCCCTTCCCCATCCCCTTCTCCCCCTCGCCAGCCGCCATCATTAACCCCCATGACAATCGCGCCCGTAAAGCAGGGTTCCAAGTAGGGTACGCCGCGCATGTCGAAGGAGAGGAAAGCGGTGGGGATTTGGACGGTGTGGGATGAGAGGGGTTTGGTGGGGCCTAGGCGGGAGGTGAGGAGGGATGCTGTTGGTGAAGGAGGAGGGTTAGTAGGGCGTGAGAGCTTCGAGAATCTGCTGTAGTGCTACTGAGCCCTCTAGCATGAATCCCGAGAGGGGGGGGGGGAAGGAAGATGCGCGGGGCAGGGAGAGGGAAGGAAGGACGTACGATGCAATGCCGCTCCATAAGCCAAATAATACCTCTTGGGCTTCTCCCCCTCTCTGCTGTCCGTGCTGCTGCTGCTGCCGTCGTTAAGTTGGGCCATCGTTGGGATTCGAGGGAGGAGACCGAGGGCGAGGGGACGCGTCGTAAAGCGTAAAGCGTTGATGGGACTTGGGCTTGGGGTGGGCGAGCCGGGAGGGGAACAAGTGGTGGAAGAGCGATGGAAGAGTGCAGCAGAAAGCGAGAGAGAGGGTGGAACGTCGACTCTGCCGAAGCCCTCGCCGGACGCTTTCGAATCATCTCAGCACGTGCGCGGTCGGTCTTCTTCACCTGAATCGAGTCGGGAGTGTGTTGCTGTACTCGAGCAGGTTGCTTGTAGTAGTTGGAGCTGCTCCAGCGCGCGGGGGAGCCAGACGCGGTTCAAGGACTCGTCCTGTCCGTGCTCTGCGAGTCGAGCTCGAGTTGGTGGTGATGATCATGTTGAGCTGTAGCGAGCAGCTGTAGGCTTCACATGCTGCTCGTTGGCGTTGGTCGAGAAGCGAGACGAGGCAGCGAGGAAGAGGAAGAAGGGAGAGATTAGAATTGAGCTTGCGAGGGCGATAAGGACGACTTTCACGGGCCATTCTTGACTCCAACTCGCTGGGATGAGGGTATAGCTGCTTGTATTATGTAGGAATGAGAGGGATATGCTATCTACTACCACGTTCGTCCTTCAACCCGCCCCTTGCCCATCCGAACCGGAGGCGACCAGCGCCGAACCTTGTCTCTTGAGGTGCCGAGCTGTTCTGTAGTAGCTCAAGGACCTGCGAGCTCATCGAACGAAAGTCAGCTCTCTCCCTTGCAAAGAGATTCTCAACCCAACTCACCCCCTCTCATCAAAGCTTCCTCATCATCTTATCCGCCTCCTTCATCCTCCCACTAACCCTATCAGTCCCACTCTCCAACTGATCCAACAGCTCTCCATGCACCGCCAACTCCTCATTAATCATCTCCCCTAACGCCCTCTGTCTCCGTAGCGCGGCGGTGAGGGCATCGAGCTTTGAGTCTTGCGAGGCGACGTAGGTTTGTTGAAGGGTGAGGAGGGAGGCGTTGTCTAGGGGGCGGGTTTCGGGGGTTTCGAGTGAGGTAGAGTGGGTGGAGCCGAGGCCGAGGACGCGGGAGGGAGCTTTGGAGGAGAGGAGGGCGCTTCGTTCGGCGGAAGGCGTCTCGGCGACTCTTTGACCGTCCTTCTTCTTCCCCGACCCCACTCTCGGCGCCTCACTAGCCAGCTTTCCCAACATCTCAGCCTCATCCTGCAACTGTCCGAGCATCTCACTCCTCCTCCCCAACTCTCCTTGGACCATCCCCCCCTTGGCCAAACCGTCCAACCCCACCGTCAACTCACTCAACCTCCTCACCAGTTCGACCAATCCTCTCTTCCCCTCCATCCCCACTGCATGAGCCTCCGCCCTCGACTGCATAATCAAAGCGTCCCTCCTCCCAAACGTGGCTCTCAACCCCCGAGCCAAAGCCGAGAGCTCTCCCTGCTCTACCAGCCAGCTAGCGCTGCTGAACCCCTGCTTCTGCTCGCTCACCGGCGCGGCTAGGAACTCCCTCAACGCTCTTGCTCCACTCCATCGAGGGTCCTTGGAAGCTACGAGACCCCTCAACCACCGTTCGAGCCCCGCCCGCCGTTCGATGAGCTGAGGCTCGCTCAGCGTTCCGCCGGAGAGGAAGGGAAGTGACCAGGGTGATGTCCGTTTTGAGGGGAGTGTGCCCGGTGGTGTTTCCCCGATTTCGGTTGCGAGGGATTGAGAGAGGGAGAGGAAGGAGGAGTAACGGTGGGGGAGGGTGTAGGAGTGCGTGGGGGTTGTGATGGAAATGTTGTAGACTGTGTGAGGGGTGGGAGAGGTTCGTTGCGAGTGGGAAGGGATCGAGACGGATTGGACGAGGGTCGAGGGGGGGTTCATCCTGAGAGTTGGGAGGGAGGTGAGGTGGCGCAGGAGGTGAGGGGCAGTAGGCGGTGCTGAGGAGGTTTTTCTGTAGCTCTTTAGCTCTGGTAGTTGCTCTGAGGAGGGTGGATGACCTGTCAAGAGGGAGAGAGTCAGGCGACAACAGACGAACGCGTGGGCCTCTCGTCGCTCTGCAGTACAGCAGAGAGAGCAGGAGGAATAGCTGAGAGACTTACTCTGCTACTTAATAGCTGTAACGAGCACCAGAAGCACAAGACGAAGGTGAGACGAGCGAAGAGGCAAGAGGCAAGAGAGACGATCCCCTGCCGAACGAGGGACGGGGAGGCAGCGAGTTCATCAAGAGTAGGTCGACCTCGGTTCAGCACCGAGAAGTTAGCAGAGAGAGTACAGCCCTGCTCCCTCCAGCTCTGTACTCAACTCCGACTTGCTCTCTCCCTCGATCTACCCCTCTCTCTCCTCTCTCTCTCTCCTCCCACTTCCCTCCTCCTCGCGATCGCCTACAAATCTTCTTGGAAATGCCCTCGAAACCCACCTCTACTCCTACTCCTGCTCAAGCGAATTACGAACCCGCGACCTGGCCTATCACCCGCATCGTCAGTCGAAGTCGGCGCCGAGCTCTTCGTTCGCCACTCGTTTCCCTACTGACCCTCGTCGTTTGAAGCAGATCCGCTCAGAGGAAGAGAGGGTTCTTGTTGATTGGGAGGGAGTAGATGAGAGGGGGAAGCTGTGGGAGCCTTCCTGGGTTCGTACAGGCTCTCTCCCCCGCTCTCGCGCTCGGCGGAGCAGGCGGCTCACTCCCTCCCCTCCCTTCCGGATGCAGATCCCTCACACCAATCTCATCGACACCGTTGCCAACTCGGACCAACCCGTGAAGAGGGAGAAGAAGGACAAGCCCACCAAGGTCGGACTCGGAGCTGGCTCGCGCTCGTCGACCGAGAAGTCTTCGCGCGGGTCGCAGGCGAGGGATCAGAATGGTAGGTTCGTCAACAAAGCTGACGGCGAGGCCAAGAAGGGAAAGAGGGAGAAGGGTGGATCCAAGAGCAAGAGCAAGGGCGTCGTCGTCAAGCAGGAGGAAACCGACAGTGGCAGTTCGGCGACCTCCCTCGGCTTCTCTTCCACCTCGACCTTTACCCGCGCCTCCTCTCTCACCACCACCAGCGAGGACCTCAAACCCACCCCCCTCCTCCTACCCGTCTACCTCCCTCCCCTCCCCCTCCTCATCCCCACCCTCGTCTCGGCCCCTCCCCCCCCTGCGTCGAGCACGACCTCAGCGCCGAACCCCCTCCCCCTCCCTTCCTCCCCCTTCTACCCTCTCACCTTCTCCTCTCCCCCTCGCTCTCTCCGATTGACCACCAACCGCGAGAACACCTGCACCCTCACGAACGGCGCAGGCGGCTGAGAGACGCCCCTCTGGCTTTCTTCGGCGCCGGGCTCGCCTACTCGCTGTTGATTAAAGGGCGTCGAGCGGGTGGTGGAGGGTGGGAGGGATGCTTGTATCTGTGCGTATTGGGGAGGGAGGGAGGGGCTGGGAGGGGGAGCAGCTGGGGAAGAGGAGCGCTCGGGGGAGAAGGAGGGCGCTGAGGGCGAGAGCGAGAGCTTGCTGAGTCTGTTCGGGTTCTGCTGCAAGGGTTTCATTTTGCTTGAAGATGAGTTTGAGCTGCGAGCAGATCCTCGGTCGCTCGCACGCTCGCAAGCTTTAGCCATCGCCTCACTCTCGGCGCTCGGTCAAATCTGTTCAAGCGAGGCGGTATCATTCGTTCGATATCGATATGGATCCCAGCTCCTTATTCTCCTCTTTGCACTACTCCATCTTATCCTCCCTCACCGCAGCAGCCAGCCTCATCGCCTCAACCTGAGCAGCAGCAGCCTGCTCCCTCTCCTTCTCGGCTTGAGCTTGGAAGGACTCGATGGCTAGCTCTGATTCCGCCCCCGGTAGGTCAGCCGCAACTCGAGCGGGAGATGAGGGGGGAGAGGCGTACTGGGGATGAAAATGGCCAGCAACAAGATGCAAAGACCCGCGAGGAGGGCGTTGAAACGAGGGAGGGCGCCCAGGTCATTGCGGACGTACCTGCGCGAGGGAATGAGGGGGACGGGGGTCAGTTACCTCTTCTCCTCCCTCCCCTTCGAGATACTCACCAATTAACCTCCCCCACCATGAGCATCCCACTCAACAGCCACAACTCGCCCCTCCCTCCTCCTCTCGGCGTCTCTCCCTCTCCCTTCTCCCTCCATCCCACCGCCCCCACGCACTCCCTCACACACCAAACCCCCACTCCCAACACCCAGGGCATACCCAACATCACCGTCGCCCTACTCACCCCGCCTCCGAGCTCCAACAGCCTCTCCCTCGTAGGCAGCGCGCCGAGTTTGGCGAACCAGGCTACCAAGGGGGGAGGGAGGAGTTGGAGAGTGTCGAGGAGGAGGGAGAGGTAGAGTAGGAGAGGGGTTAGGAGGAGGAGAAGGAGGAAAGTGAGGAGGGGGAGGAGGAGGAGACCGAGTGGGAGGTAGAGGTAGATGTAGCGGGCGAAGGAGGAGATGAGGGTGGTGGATTGGGTGGAGGAGGAGGGAGTCGTCATGCTGTAGCTGAGCTGAGAGGGAGTGACGGGATGAGATGTGGTAGGAAGGAGAGAGGCGAGCGAGCGCGCGCTCGGCGGGAGATGAAGCTCTCGGAGCGCGGTACGGGCGAGGTGGAAGGGGAGGTGAGGTGCAGCAAGGGCGGCAGGTGTAGCGAAACACTTGAAGTGAATTACTGTGTAGCTCAATAGTCGATTTGACGAGCTGAAAGGCGCTAAGGCGAGCTGAACTGTCAAAGCTAATTCGACTAAGAAATTACTTAATCTGAATTGAACGACTAGTCTCGAAATTCCCCTCGCCTTCCTCTCTCGCTTTCGCTCTCCCTTTCCTTCCTCCTCCCCTTCACCACCCCCCCCATCGCCAGGAGAGATGGCCTCCGCTGAGAAGCTCGCCTCTGGCTCCAACATGTGTTTCACTCTAGTAGCCGAAGACCCCGAAGCGTTAGCCACGTCCCAGGACTTGAGGGCCGCTCTCGAGAAGGGAACTGATGAGCTCAAGTTGGAGACGTTGAGGAGGATCATCATTAGTACACTCAATGGTCAGCCGCATGTACGTCTCTCGCTTTCGTTCGTTCCCTTGGGCTCGAGGGAAGAGGAGCAGAGTGACGGGACGCGTTGGAGGGATGAGAGAGATGCTGACCCGTCCTTGAATGAATGATGTACTACAGCCCGCGCTACTCATGCCCATCATTCAATTCGTTCTCCCTTCCAAGAGCAAGCACATCAAGAAGCTCTTGCAGTACGTCTCATCTTACTCGCTCTCTCCCTCGGACGCGTGTTCGACCCTCCAGCTCACTCGCTCTCTTGTTCTCGACAGCTTCTACTGGGAGATCTGCCCCAAACTCGACGAGAATGGTAAATTGAAGCAGGAGATGATTCTCGTTTGGTGAGTCCTACCCCTCAAATCGACGAGCTACAAGAGCTGACCCTCCCGCCCAAACAGCAACGCTATCCGAAACGACCTCGTGCGCTTGCCTCTCTTCTCGCTCCAGCGGCTCACAGCTGACCTCGCTTTCGTTGTCTAGCAACACCCCAACGAGTACATTCGAGGCGCCACCCTTCGTTTCCTCCAAAAGATCCGCGAGCCAGAGCTTCTCGAGCCGCTCATTCCTACATGTCGCGCTTGCCTAGTGGGTCTCTCCTTCTCCTCGCGCTCGTTGAGGAAGTTGCTAATGAGTTTGAGGGTACATAGGAGCACCGCCACAGCTTTGTTCGAAAGAACGCTGTCATGGCCGTCTTCACCATCTACAAGAACTTTGACTTCCTCATCCCCGATGCTCCCGAGTTGATCCAAACCTTCATGGCCGCCGTGAGTCGCTCTCCATCCTTATCCCCGTCCTCTCACTGAAGCTAACTTGTCGCTGCCCCACAGGAATCCGATACCACCTCCATTCGCAACGCCTTCGTCATGCTCCAAGCTATGGCTCCCTCCCGTGCCGTCGAGTACTTCCTCTCGATTTACGAGCAGATCCCCAACTTGGATGAGATGATGCAGCTCGCCGTCATTGAGCTCATCAGGAAGGAGAGTAAGGGATCGAGTGGGGAGGGAGCGCTAAAGGTGAGTTTGAGAGTCTCGGCGATGGCGTGGGTCGAGCTGAGGATGGGAGCTGATGGTGTTTGGGATTGACAGGCGAGGTACATCAAGTGCATCTTTGAGCTCCTCAACTCGGGCTCTCACTCCGTCAAGTATGAGGCCGCTACGACTCTCACGACTCTCACTCAGAACCCCGCCGCCGTCAAGGGTACGTCTCTTCCCTCTCCTCTCCCCGCTTCCTCCTTCCTACTAACCTCCCTTCCCTCACTTAACCAGCCTCCGCGTCCTGCCTCATCCAACTAATCCTCAACGAGCCCTCCAACAACGTCAAAATGATTGTCCTCTCCCGAGTCTCACTCCTCCACTCCAAGCACGAGCACGTCCTCGATGACCTCGTGATGGATATTCTTCGTGTCCTCGCTAGCCCCGATATGGAGGTTAGGAGAAAGGCTCTCGCTATTGCCCTTGAGATGGTCTCGAGTAGGAATGTTGAGGAGGTCGTGGGCTTTTTGAAGAAGGAGTTGGTTAGGACGTTGGATGGTCAGTTTGAGAAGGTGAGTTGGGAGTTTCTTACTTGCCGTGTTGAGGAGGAGGAGGACGAAGAAGGGAGAGCGATGACTGACCCCCTCCTTCGCTCCGCCGAGCAGAACCCCGAATACCGTCAACTCCTCATCCAAACGATCCACACCTGCGCCATCAAGCACTCGGAAGTCGCCTCCAATGTCGTTCACGTCCTAATGGAATTCCTCGGGGACGCCTCCAACGCCTCTGCCGTCGATGTCATCGCTTTCGTTCGGGAGGTGGTCGAGAAATTCCCAGCACTTCGAAGTGGGATTGTAGAGAAGTTGTTGCAGACATTTGGGGAGATCAAGAGTGGAAAGGTTTTCCGTGGAGCGCTTTGGATTGTTGGAGAGTATGGTGATTCGGTGGAGGATATTAGGGAGACGATGCAGCAGATTAGGAAGGTGTTGGGAGAGGTTCCTATCCTTGCTTCGGAGCAGGTTGGTCCCTTTCTTCCTTCTTCTCCTCTCTCGACTTTCGCTGACTGTCTCTCCGCCGTCAAACAGCGACTACTCGACGCGGCGGAATCCGAAGCAGCCGAAGCCGAAGCCGACTCCCTCATCGCCAAGCCCGCCGTTCCCACTTCCACCACCTCAACCCGCGTCCTCGCCGATGGAACCTACGCCACCGAAACCGTCTTCTCCTCGACTCAGCAGGCCAACCTGGAGGTCGTCAAGGCTGCCGCTAAGCCCCCATTGCGCGCTCTGATCCTCGGTGGTGACTTCTACACCGCTTCGGTTTTGGCTAGCTCTTTGACCAAGCTGGTACTGAGGTTCAAGGAGGTTAGCCCTGATGAGAGGGCGGTCAACGAGCTGAGGGCGGAGGTGAGTTTCGGCTGCTACGAATCCGAGTCGGAACGAAGGCGCTGACCTCGTCTCCATATTCCCACAGGCCATGCTCATGATGACCTCGATCATCCGAGTTGGTCAATCCCACTTTGCCAGTGTTCCAATCGACGAGGACGCCCAAGAGCGCATCACCAACTGTCTTCAATCTCTCGCCGACTTTGGTTCGCACAACGACCAGCAGGCGCCGATTAAGGAGATCTTCCTTCATGATACCCAGGCGGCGTATACTAAGATGGTGGCGCATGAGGAGAAGAAGGCTGAGGAGAAGAGGTTGAAGGATTCCAAGGCGGTTGCGATCCAGCCGGACGACCTCATCTCTTTCCGTCAGTTCTCGAAGAAGAATGCCGGTGGGGATGCCGATGAGGTGAGCCCTTTCTTTCCTCTCCTTCTCTCGTCCGAGCTACGCTGACCCTCATCCTCTCCACCGCAGTACGAGAACGATCTCACCAAAGCGACGGGCGCCGTCGAAGCAGCCAAGGACGACTTCATCTCGAAACTCAACCGCGTCGTCCAACTCACTGGATTCTCCGACCCCGTCTACGCCGAAGCCTACGTCCACGTTCACCAATTCGACATCTTCCTCGACGTCCTCATCGTCAATCAAACCAATGAGACGCTCCAGAATCTTACCGTCGAATTCGCTACCCTTGGTGACCTTAAGCTCGTGGAGAGGCCAACGTCGCATACCCTCGGTCCTCATAGCTTCCAGAGTATCAAGGCTACTATCAAGGTGGGTTTCGAGCTCCCCTTCCCGAGCGCCAAGAGTGAGAGCTGACCCTTTCGGGCGCGCTTCGCAGGTGTCGTCGACCGAGACGGGAGTCATCTTTGGTAACATCTTTTACGATGGAGCTGCTACCGCCGATTCGCATTGCGTGGTCCTCAACGACGTTCATATCGACATTCTCGATTACATCAACCCCGCTTACTGCAACGAGGGACAGGTGAGCTTTCTTCCTCCTTCGAATTCTTCTTCGCTCCTCGCACTTGAGGGTCGTGTAGAATGATGCTGATTCTCCTCGCCTTCGCCCTTCGTCTACAGTTCCGGAGCATGTGGACCGAGTTTGAGTGGGAGAACAAGGTCAACGTTAGCACGACTATCGACGATCTCCGAGCTTGTGAGTTTGAGGCCTTCGCTTTCGCTTTCGCTCTCTTTCCTTCGCTCAAGGCCTCTCCAACACGAGCAACACGCTACCTCGCTCGTTGACGCCATCCATCCCACCAACCTCCCGCGAGCTCGGCGCTGACCCTCCTCTCCGCTCCGTCCTCTTCTCACAGACCTCGCCCACATCCTCTCCTCGACCAACATGTCCTGCCTCACTCCCGAAGCGGCTCTCATGGGCGACTGCGGTTTCCTCAGCGCCAACCTCTACGCCCGTTCCCTGTTCGGCGAGGACGCCTTGGCCAATCTCTCCATCGAGAAGGGAGCGGATGGAGTCTTGCAGGGTCATGTTAGGATTAGGAGTAAGACCCAGGGAATCGCCCTTAGTTTGGGTGATAGGATTACTCTCAATCAGAAGGCCGCGTAGATGGAGGTGGAGGGAGCAATACTGTGTAATAACTCGAGGTTTTCCGTCGTGATTCTTTTCGATCCGAGAGCGCCGAGAGAAGAGGTCTGTGCGCCGAGCTTGAAGGGAGGGTTTCGGTAGCTCAGCTTGAGACCTCTTCTCATATCTTACAGGTCGCCGAGCAGATTCCTCCAATTCCGTCACTCGTGTGATCAAAAAGGCGGGACAGGCGCGGAGATTGACGTCGACTCGAGGGTCGGAATTCGAAGGGCTCTGTCCTTCACCTTTCTCGCGCTCCCTCTGCGTGCTCGTTCGACATGCCCGTGCTCACCACATCGGATTGGTACGCTGAGACGTCAGTGCTGCATCCTTTAGCTGTAGGAGGAGCTACGTTGCTCGTCGTTTGGGGTAAGTCTGCGCGCTTCGACGAGTTCGATAACCTCTCTCAACTTCTCTTCTCCTGCAGTTTGGATGAGGCTTACTTCGACGCGGTCGTTGAACCCAACATCAGTGAGCACTTGTTGTACGGCAAACACTTTCGCCGAGACCTGAGCCCCCTCTTTCTCCTCCTTGTTCTTCTCCAGATCTTCTCCTGGATGGTCAGCGTGGCTCTTGGTGAGCTCTACTTGCTTATAGAGATATCAGTGAGATGCTGACCCTCCTACAGGATCTACCGTCTCGCGCATAATCACAACCCCCAACATCAATTTCGTTCGGGGCTTGCTCTCGCTCTTTATCCTCTTCCTCGCCGAGTGGTAATTCATCAAGACTCTCTCCTCCTCGAGCAACTCCTTACTCGCCCCTCGTGATGCAGGGTCTCCACCTTTGCCGCCTCGAACGTCTCCAAGCCGTTCGCCTTCATCTTCAAGAACCCGCCGGTTCTGCTCGTCTTCCGAGGCAAGGCCGACTATGCCGCGATGAAGAGGCATCGGTAAGCGAACATTCCTTTCTTCGGGGACGGAGGATGTCCCTGCTACGCTCGACGGCTTCACCAGACGGCCTCCAAATCCCTCTCGGCGCTCCTCCCTCTCGGCTTCTCTCCTTCACCTCGCTGACGCTCTTCTTATCGGACCTCAACGAACAGCATCGCGCCAAGCGGACTCATGCAAGCTCTCCGATCAGCAGGCAAGGTCCGTCTCGCCCAAGTAGAGGTCATCGTCCTCGAAGCAAATGGCTCGTTCTCGGTGATCCCCCTCCTCTCCGACGAAGAGCGACAAGGCTCCTTGGAGGCGCTAGAGAACATCCCGACCTATGGCAGACGGTGTAGGGAAGAGCTCGGAGAGGATCGTCACCGCACGGCGGAGCCTCATCTCGCGGCGCTCGGCTTGAACCAAGGTCGGAAAGTCAAGTCGGCGTACCCGCAGAACGGAGATGATCCAGATACGCAGGTGTAGAGTGATAATTTTGATAAGCATAACGCGATCGATGGATAAACGCGCCGACCGATGCTTCAGCTGCTGCGACGTGCAGTAGATCGCCGAGCCCTCCGAATCCAAGGCAGGCGAACGAAGCTGCTCTTGAGTCTGGTGAAGAGGTCGGGTCGAGTACTCGAAGAGATAGTAGTGAGGAAGAGTCTCCTGCTTCCTCTAATAAGCTCTCTTCAAGCTTCGCCCGACACCAGCTTGGAGAAGGGGGCAGCGATCGCCGAAACTTGGTTGCCTTCGAGGTTGGAGGCGCCGTAGTTTCTTGGGGCAGAGGGATCAGCAATCTTAAGTGCTACAAACGAGCTACAGACCTTTACACTCCTCCCCTATTCAACACAACCTCAACGAACGAGCGGCTTTGCCTCTTTCTCTCTTGCGCTTCACCTCGTTTTCTGTCTCGCCCATCTCGATTCGCTCGTGCTCGCTACAAGGATGTCTGACACTCGTAGTCCCTCTCCTCAACCCGCCGCGACTCCCGCACCCTACGTTCGCCCTCAGCAGCCTGCAGACTCATCCGCCGCTTCCCTCCCTACCGAGACGCTCAAGCACATCTTCGACGCGGGTCTAACGAGCTGCACGAGTCCAGAGCAGAAGCAATCGTTCCGTATCGTGTTCGGACAAGTCGCTGCACACTGGCGGAGCCTCGCAGATATCAACAAGCAGGCGGTCGTCAACTCTCGTCAAGCGGGCAAGCTCGCAGAGGTGATCAACGATTCCGAAACGCTCAAGGGACAGCTTAAGTACCTTATCGTTAAGTTTGAGCCCAGCAACCCCGGTCGAGGACAGCGTGTCGCCGAACTCTTGAAGGCGACTCCCAAGCTCGAGACGCTTGTCCTGCACCTTCAACCAAAAGACCAGCTCGGACGAGCGGCAGAGTACGGACAGCTCGGGAAACCCATGTATGAGGCGCTGAAGAAGCTGCCCGAGCTCGTCGAGATTTTTCTGAAGGAGGAGCTGCAGCTGGCGCCGAACCTTCTCTGTCGGTGAGACTGCAATACGGCGCTGAGATCTTCATACAACTTGACTCGGATACTCCAAACAGACTCCTTGAGAGCTAGCCGAAGCTCGCGCACCTCGTCATGCCTGGCGTAGACCTCGAGAGCACCTCTTACACGCCTTCGCCGACCAATCTGCCCTCCCTCGATTCCCTCGAAGCTGCCCTCGGTCGCACCGGCTCCAACAGGTTCCCTCTCCGACATATGGTGGATGCGTCGCTTCGTACGCTCAAGGATGTCAGGCTCGGCAAGGTCGATCCTTTCGTCTTCGCTCCCCGCTCCACCCACTTCGCTTTCCTCTTGCCCGTCGCTCCTCGTCTCCACAGGTTCGAAATCTTCGAGGAAAGCCAACTCTTGCGTCAGAACTACCTCGAAACCTTGATCGACAACCTCAAAGAAGTGAGGATCCTCAAGCTCGGCTTCAACGGCTACGACCCCAACACCCTCTTCGCGCGCCTCCTCCGTCTCCCACATCTTCAACTCTTCTCTCTACATCAAAGTCCGACTACCTCGCAAGAGGTCATCGACCTCATCACCGCTGAAGGCGCAGCGGCCTTCCTTTCGCAAGCGCCGAAGCTTCGTGAAGTGCACCTCCCTCGCTTCTTCTTCTCACAGTACTGGAAGGCCGAGGAGATCGTCGCTGTGAAAGCTGCTGCTAAGGAGGCGCGCGTGAAGCTCAAAGCGGGCCTTTGATCCGGAGACTCGAGGTGAGTGTTTCGTCGGCGCCGCCGCCGAGCCTAAGCTGATCTTGCCTGCGTTAACAGAGCTCGTCGACCGTCGTTGGTGGAAACGTGGATCCAGATTTACAGCTGTCGCAGGATGTCATGTAATACGCTTGCTTTGTCGACCGGAAGAAGTGTCGTTACGGCGCAGAGGAGCGAGCGTGCCTTCACCGAGCAGCGAGTCGTTCGCTGCACAAGAGGCAGCCGCCTACTTCTGCTCATTCGACTGTCTATATCTTCTTCATCTCTACGACACCTCATCAAGACCAAGAGGCTACTCCCAACGCCTGGCGAGCTCGCTCTGTAAAACGCCGTTGCGCCGAGCTTGCCTCGAGGACAGGCTGGGGACGTGTTGGTGGCCGAAGCTGGCAAAGTTCGCATGCTGAAGCTGGTGTCGTAGAAGCGAGGAGTGTCAACGGGTGCTCTCTAACCTCAATCTCGGACTCACATGCCACGGAACCTCGACCGAGCTTGCGCCGAGTCCGCTTCGTTGAGCGTGAGCGACGTTGTGAATGTACTGCAAGGGTGTAGAGAAAGGGTCATGCTTCAATGAAGCTGCTTCAAGGTTGACTTTCCGAAAAGCTCATGCTACTTACCTCCTCGTACTCCTTCGCGGCGACGACGACCCGAGCTTGATCATAGAAGGTCTGGATGGCAATAGCAAGGGAGAGACGAAGTTGTAGATATCAGGAAAATGTTTGTGCCCACTTTACGTCCCTCGAAGCATGAAGCTCGCGCTGGCGTTCAAACGGGCCGAAGCGAACTCACGATCTCGTCCCAGTCCTTGTAACCCAGCCAAACCACCGGCGAGGATGCGCTTGGGTTCGACCAACAAGATTTAGCCATTCGGAGGACAGCGTACTCGACGTATCGGTACAGGAGCGCGGCTGGACGGAGAACGAGGTTAGCTCGGCCGGGCGCTCGGCGATTTCCTCGACAAACCGCTTGCAGCTCACCCATGCTTGGTTCAAGCATCAGCTTCGGCATAAGAAGAAGTCAACTTAATGTAGGCGGAATCTGTAGGAGTGACTGACGAATACTTACCTTGATAAACGGGAGGCGATTGAGGGATCCAGCCGAAAGGGCGCCTCGCTGTACAAAGCTTCGAAAAACGTTTTCCCAGTTTTGTTGAAGATCGAGGGCTTGCCTCTCGCCTTGAGTTACGATTGAGCTGTCGGATCCAGTAGGTCAGTAAAGCTGAGCGACCGACGGCCGAAGGATTCGTCGGAGCTCAACTCACTTGCAAAGCTGAGCATCCTGCGGGCGGTATCCCAGCCCAATCCCGTTCACAGTCACCGTGAACTGCTCGAAGAAGGGATTGGGGCCTATGAAGAGCCTGGCAAACTCGGTGCGCTGCTGGATGGCGCCGAAGTACTCGTTGCGAAGCTTCTCTACCTCCGCTGAAGTCCTGGGACGACCCTCGGGCTTGAGAGGGAAGGTTAGCGGTGGAATATAGAGGACCAGTGGATGGTTTCCCCAGTGTGCCGCTACAGGCTCGAGCTCGGCGCGATTGATCGCTTGCTTGATCTGGCTGAGCCGAGCGATCCCTACCCGGCCAAAGTGGAGCTCGGGGGGCGCGTTCATGCTGGTAGAGTCTACAGACGAGGAAAAGCGAAGAGATAGAACTTTGAAGAGCAGATTTGCTGCCATTGACAGCTGCACAGGTTCGCCCGAGGACTCGGACTCAAAGGGGCGACGACGGAACGGAGGGAGAGGGGACGATGAGGCTGAGTGAGCGCCTGTCGGAGGTCGTTGACTGTTCAGGACTTTCAAAGAAACCGAGTGCAACCCACATCAAGCAGAGAGGAGGAGCTGAAGAGGCTGAGAAAGAGCTCGGCGAAGGGAGTGGTTGCAAGCAAGCCTTCGACGAGCGGTGATTACCCTGCAGTGAAATCTCGAGGGTGTGTAGCAAAGCTCACTACAGCTCCCAGCAACCTCCCAGATCATCTGTACCCTCTCACCCCTCTCGAGCCCTCCCCTCACCCCAGCCGCCTTCCCGCTCTTGCCTTCCCACTCTCACCTCGCTTTCTTTGCTCACCGCCAACCTCTCGAGATGGACGATCAACCAGCTCAACAACCTACTAGCACTACCTACGCCCGCCCTCAACAGCCTGCAGAAGCTTTCGCCTCCACGCTACCCGTCGAGACGCTCACTCGCATCTTTGAGCTCGCGCTGGAGGGCTTCGTCTGGCCCGACGAGGACAAGGGGCAGGCGCAGAGGATCAAGTACGGTCTCGTGTGTCGCTCGTGGTGCTCCGCCGCCCTCCCCCTCCCTCACTACGTCGTCACTTCCTCTATCAAAGCCGAACGACTCGCCAAGATGCTCAAGGCCGCTAGGCGCTCCAACCACATCGTCACCTCCATCGACATCGCGGCGTCTGTAGACGAAGGAGCAGGACGTGGACCGAGGATCGCAAAGCTTCTCGCACAGTGCCCCAAGCTTGAGCGCCTCGTCCTCCAATCGGCGGTCAGCTCTGCGCCGCGGGGCATTCTCGCAGTGATGGCTTGCTAGGAAAGCCTGTCAACAAAGCCTGTATGAAGCTCGTTCACCTTCGCCGCTTTGAGGTCATCGGAGGGAGTCTTTTGCCCAACTCTGTCCTCGCCGAGTAAGCCCTTTGCTCGCGCTTTCGCTCTCGGCGGCGGAGTGACTCCTTGGATGACCCTACAACAGACTTCTTGGTTCATGGCCAAACCTCACCAGTCTTCGCTTCCACGACGCTCGCTATGGCTCTCACGGCGCTTTCGAATTCAAGAACGTCTCGGCGCATCTCACCGAGCTCTTCGTGGCCGCTTCTGACGACCTCGACCTCACTCGCGCGCTCATCGAAGCTACGTCCAATACCTTGAAGAGACTCTTCATCGGCGAAGTCCTTCCGACCAATGGAGAGGCAGTAGTCGAAGCGATCAAGCTCGTCTTGCCTCAGCTCACCAGCTTCACCGTTCTCGACGGAGAGCAGCGCGGTTCGACTAGTCATCCTACGCCCGAGCCAACCTTCCTCGAGACGGCCCTCAAGCAGCTCACATCTGTTGAATCCCTCGTAGTCGGTCTCCACGGCTACGACTCTTCCAACCTCTTCACCCTCCTCTCCAACCTCAAGTCGCTCCGACACTTCTGTCTCGAGGAAAGCGACATTACAAACAGCTACCGCACCCACTCCTTCGCCCCCGAAACCGTCATCTCCTTCCTCCGCTCTCCGCCTCCCGCTCTTCGAAGCGTCAAGCTACCCCTATTGACTTGGTGGCGCTATGGGTTTGACCTCGAGAGTAGCATTAAAAAAGCTGGAGTTGAATCTGGGATTGAGATGCTTTGAACGAGAAGAGAAAGAGTGAGGCGAGTCGCCTTGGGTCAGAAGAACGATCGCCGAGTCGTTGGCCCTCGAGCTGACATTTCCCCGCCACACAGATCCGCTTCTCGTGTAGTAGTACGCTTGACTTCTTCGTCAGGAATGGGATGAAATGCTTGCTGTTCTGCGCCGATTGACTCGCCGCATCGAGTGAGGAGCGAGATCATGGAGCGCCGAATGAAAGGAAGAGCTTCGCTTTCGCCTTCTTCACAGGACGGCGAGCGCGCTCTCAAGAACGAATCGAGCAGGTGAATACTGTACAACAAAGCTTGTTTCAGCCCTTCCCCTCTGATCCCTCACTCGCATCCCATCTCGGCGCTCGGCGCTCTAGCAGAACCTAAACGAGTCGGCCGATATCCTGTACTGGCTCCCACTCCCTGGTGCTCCGTTCTCGGGTGCTCCGATTGGTGGTGCGGTAGGGTCGTGAACGAGAATGAGGGATTGGGAAAAGACTCGGGGGAGGAAATCGAAATCTCGGGCGTGGATCGTGCCCGTTGATGGTGGGCCGTTGTCGCCGTGGGTTACCTGTTGAGTGAGGGGAGTGAGTAGAGCGAAGAGGAGAGGAGGGGAGGGAAACGCGAGCGCACTTGGCCGGAGACGGAAAGGACGAGAGAAGGGGGAGCGCCGGTCGCTGAGCCTGTGAGCGCCGAAGGAAGGGTTTAGTCGTGGTCATAGAGCCAAGCAGGCGGTAGACATGGGTAACTCACCAGAGATGGGATGGCAGTCGAACGCCTGTACCTCATGCAGGCTCTTGGGCATGCGCTCCAAGAAAGCTGGCAGGTCGTTGTAGGGGATGGGGTTGCCGTTCCAAGTGATGCGAGCTGCTGGCGAATAGAGAGGTTGCACTTTTGCTGCTCGTTCGGCGATAGAAGAGTCTTGAGCGGCGTAGAAGGCCTACACGGAAGCGAGCGCGAAGGTTAAGACGCGCGAAGTCAGAAGAGCTGGTGCTGTGGTAGAGTCCAGCGTGTGAACTCACCTCGACGAAGATCTCGGCTTGCTTGGTAGCGTTGACTACGAGTTGCTCGACCGAAGAGAGCTGTAGGAGAGGTAGCAAGATGAGCGCGAGCTGGGAAAGAGAGGAGAGAAGCGGTTTACGGTGGCAGCCCTGCAGTAGAGTAAAGTCTGTGAGCTGTAGTCTCTGTAAGGACGATCTGTAGCTACTTACATGTCAAAGCGAGTCGCTACGCGCCAAACGAAGAAAGTAGGCGGAGAACAAGGGAGGTGACGGCCAGGCGCCTCGAGCCCTTCGCCTCTTGGAACCGAACCACGTCCCGCTGCACTTTGACAGTGCAAAGGGGATTCGCCTTTCGCTTCTGTTCTGCACTAGAGTACATCTCACCTGCACCCGCCATCACCCTACATCTTCACTACCATCAACGGGATGCTCTCCCGCCTTAAACGACGCACCCCCTCATCCTCTCTCGTCGAGGCCGATTTCGACTCAGCTGCCGACGATTACATCGACCAGGCTCAGCAGCAAGCAAACGGTGCAGCCCCTCCTTCACCAACTCCTTCCTTCAGATCTCGAGACAAGAACGCTTCGGCCTCTGGACACCTCGCTGCTGCCTCTGCCAGCGACAACGGGCGAACCTTGTCGCCATCTCGCGCCGCCAATGGTAGGGCATCACGCTCTTCCAGCTTTGGTTCGTTCGTAGAGAAGCGGCCGAGCAACCTCCTCGTTCCAGAGGGCATGAATGGCTACCGCGTCGCAGGAGGAGGGTCAGGTGGGGGTCCCGACAACGGCGCTGCCAACATCGGCAAAGGCTCGCTCACTCTCGACCACCTCGACGGGACCAGCAGTAACGGAATCGTCCGTGCTCCCGAGCTGCTCGTCGTCAGCGACGGCCTCCAGTCGCGCGACTCGATGGATTCCGACCTCCGCACGCCCGTCCCCGGCCAACACGACACCTACTTCTACCCATCCCCTGGAACCACCTCTCCCAACGCCCCCTCATCCCTAGCTTCAAACGGCACTCGCTCCCGCTCCAATACGACCAACGGAGAAGCTCCTTCGGGCCTCAACGCCCTCGCAAGCTTCAACTCTCCCAGCGGAGCAGCCTCCCTCGACCCCAACGCTACCACCTCGGGACCCGTCTCTCGCTCCTCCTCTCGCCCAGCTTCCCGCTCCTCCTCCGTCAACTCGCAACAATACCCCGACTCCCTCTCCCTTCGCCCGCCCGTCTCGGGCGCTTCTCCCGCTTCGAGGCCAACGATGAAGAAGCAACGCTCGATGCAAGGAGGAATCGCTGGCGCTCTCGCCTACAGCGGAGTAGCGCTCGCTTCACCCAGCGCGAACATGCGGCAACCTCTCGCCCTCGCCCGAGTACCGACGCAAGGGAGCGGGACTTTGAGCACGAGGGAGAGTCTCGAGGCCAGCGAGGATAGCAGGAGCGAGTATGGAGATGGGACGCTCGTTAGTGTTGATCAGCTGGGCGACTTTGACGACGTCGTGAGCCAGTTGGGAACGGGATACGCCGTCGCCAGCAGCAAGAGGAACGCCGAATTTCACGCCATCTTCAAGAACATCCCAGACGACGACTACCTCATCGAGGGTAAGTTTCGTTCTTTCCATTTCTACTGCGTTGCTCCTCTTCTCGCCTTCGCCTGCTGACTCTTGGCCTCGTCTACTCCCTTCTCCCTCCTCCTCGCAGACTACGGCTGCGCCCTTCAACGCGAGATCCTAATCCAAGGTCGCCTCTACATCTCGGAGCATCATCTCTCATTCAACGCCAACATCTTCGGATGGGTCACCACCCTCACCCTTCCGTTCGCCGAAGTCGTCTCCATCGAGAAGCGCATGACCGCCTACGTCATTCCCAACGCCATCCAAGTCACTACACTACATGCACGGGTCAGTTCTTTCCCTCTTCGCCATCTTGCCGCCCTCGCTGACCATTTCTCTCACCTCTCGTCCTTCGCTCGCCCTCTTTTCACCTCGTCCTCCGCCTCATTCCGCCCTACAGCACACATTCGCCTCCTTCCTCTCCCGCGACACCACCTACGACCTCATCGGCAACATCTGGCGCATGGTCCACCCCGTCGTTCCCGCCTCCGCCGCCCTCCCCGACTCAGCTCAGCACGATTCGGACGACGAGAACGACCACCGCAACGACGCTGACGGCGGGTCACTCGAATCGCACGATCACGAGGACGAGGTTCAAGCTGCTGCTAAGCCCAAGAAGAAGAGGTTGCGAGGGCTGAGGAGGAGGGGCGATACGGGCGCGAGTAGCGAGGGTGGGAAGGGAGGAGTCGTCGTCCAGGGAGCGGCGGGCGTGACGGGTAGTCCGAGGAATGGGACGCCGAGAGGAGAGACCAAGGTTCATCCTGTGACGACGGATACATGCCCGACGCTCAAGGATTTGAAGGAGGTCGCTATGGACTCGGTCTTCCCCTCGGCGCCGGAGAAGATTTACAACCTCATGTTCACGAGCGGGTTCATGAAGGATTTCTGGTCCGAAAATCAGAAGCTACTCGGTACGTTCTCCCTCCTCCGTTTCTTCTCTCTCGGCCTCGGCTGACCCTCGCCTCCCCCCGTCTCCTTCATCTTCACTCTCCCTCACTCGCCACAGAGCTCCAAATCTCCGACTGGGCCCCCGAGAAGTCCGGCTCCAACCTCCTCGCTCGTTCCATGTCCTACATCAAGCCCCTCAACGGTTCCATCGGCCCCAAGCAGACGAAATGCCTCATCACCGACGAGTCGGCTCACGTCGATTTCGATGACTTTGTCTGCGTCATCACGACTACTAGGACCCCCGACGTACCGAGTGGAGGAAGCTTCAGCGTCAAGACGAGGACGAGTATGACTTGGGCTAAGGGCAACTCGTGTCGAGTCGTCGTTACGACCGGAGTCGAGTGGACGGGCAGGAGTTTCGTCAAGGGTGAGTAGTAGTGCTCTCGGCTTCATTTTCTTCGCCGTAGCTGCTGCTCTCAAGCGACGGTCCAGCTGACTTGTTCTCTTCTCGCTCTCTCTTCCTCTTCCACGCTCGCTCTTCTCCCGCCTCCTCCTCCCCTCGACAGGCATCATCGACCGGTCGTGCATGGACGGGCAGAAGACGTACCACGCCGACCTCGAGAAGGCGATGCGCGCCTACATCCAGCAACACCGCTCCGAATTCCTCGAGGAAGGTCAAGACGTCGACGCTCAATCGGTCGCCGACACGGCCTCCCTCACCGATGGAGGTGTAGGATCTTCCGCTCGTGCCACCGATGCCGCCGACGCTGCTGGAGATGTCAACAAGAAAGAGGACGGCCGAGGAGGACCCATCACCACGATTCTTCGAGCCATCGCTGGCACCCTGTCGGATCTCGTCGGCGGTCTTTCGCCCACCAGCGCTGGACTGGCGTTCGTCGTCCTCGTCCTCGTTCTCAGCAACCTCTGGACCCTCGCCAGTCGACCGACGTCGGGCTCCTCGAGCCCAGGATCAAGATCCAGCAGCCGAGCTCCGCCGATGCGCCACGGCTCGGATAGGACGCCCGATCAAGTCGCTCTCGCTGTGAGGGACGTCTTGAGGGACTACTTTAACGATGCGGCGGCGGGTAGTAGTGGAGGAGCGGGATCCGAAGCAGAAGGCCAGGAGGGAGCAGCAGCGCCGAAGGTCCCGTTGGATCCGAGGGCCGAGGCTGAGGAGATTAGAGCCGTCTTGGATGGGTTGCAGGAGCGGATCGCCAGGTTGAGAGGTGCGTTGGAGCAGGTCGAGTGAGGGACCGGTTGGGCGAGGCAGACGAGTCGGCGCCGAGGTTGGGAAGCATGGACCTTTTCTTTTGCTAGCTAGCTCGTAGTTGGGTTGGATGGAAATGTTGTACACGATACAAGAAGGGAAACTACGCCCTAGTCCCTCCAACTACTGCTCCCTCTACTCCTACTCAGTGAAACACCTCTCGAATCGACAGCTCGTCGTCCGCGCCTTACAGAGCCTTGGAAGGAAGCTGAGTGGGGAGGCTGTAGGGCAACAGAACGTCAGCTATCGTTCTTCAGTGGGTTTGTGCTTCCTGAGCAACGTACATGTTGACTGCAAAGCGAGAAAGAGGCGGGTCAGCGGCTGCAGCGAAAACAAGAGCAAAGAGCGCAAAGCTGGGACTCACAGCGCTTCTTGATGGTCACACGGTGGCGGGAGAACTTGTCATCGGGGGAGAAGCGGGCTGTAGGTGTATCAGAGCTGGTCAGCGAGGTGCAGGAGCGAAGAGAGCCGACGAGAAGAGCTCGGCGGCGTTCGGGAGAGCAGAACTGACCAGGGTGAGCCGACTTTGAGATGCGACCAGTGCCAGTCTCGACCTTCTTGAGGGTGTACAGACGAGTGCCATCGGGCTGTGAGTGGTACATGAGGTGCATCTTGACGTTGAAGTGGATTTGAACAGAGGCAAGAAGCGACTGGGCTTCGAATCGCGGCTTTCACTCTCCCCGCATCTCTCGAGGTCCTGCTTCGCTACATCAAATCGTCATGCCTCCCGCTCGATGGACTGTTCTGCTACGAGAAGCGCTGGATCAGAGCATGAAGGAATCGCCCGACAGCATCTCTTACGCTATCGCCTCCAACGCCTTCCCCTCCACGCCGAGCGTTCGCTTTGTCGTGCACCGAGGCTTTGTCAACGAGCGCAGGTGAGTGGGAGATGGATGGAGCCGTGTAAAGCTTGCTCGAGCTCACCCGACCTCTCTACAGGCCTGGCGAGGACGAGAGCTGGTCGACGAACGCCATCACCGATGACCAGGGAACGGCGCTCATTAACGACAACATGCTGGTCACAACCGACGTCCGGTAAGCTTATTGTACCCTTATCTCCTTCCCAAGCTCCTCGCTGACCCGTCGAACCCTCTCCAGTGGACCCAAAGCCTCGCAGATCGCTGCTTCCTCTCCCATCTCGCTCGCCTGGTGGTTGCTCCCTACCAAAACTCAATTCCGCATCACCGCCGACGCTTTCATCTTCCCACCTCCCTCCCACCCTCTGCACTCCAAGTTTCCGGCCGACCGTCTCGCCCCTTCGCCGAACTTTGACTGGGAGGCCGAGCGCTTGAGGATCTGGCGCAAGATGAGCCCCGACTTGCGCGCTTCTTTCGTGCGCCCTATCCCCGGTACCAAGTTGGAGGAGGACCCCGAGAAGTGGCCGACTCAGCTGCCGACCGACTTGGAGGCGAAGACTGACGAGGAGAAGCGCTTGGTCAAGCGAGGTTCGTTCGGCTCTCGAGGCGAATCGCTTCACGAGGCTTTTGCTGACTTCTCAATACAACCCAACAGCTCTGGAAAACTTTGCATTGATCGTGTTGGAGCCGCACAGCGTCGATTTGTGAGTTGAGCGGTTACTTCTCGGCTTGCTCGGCTTCGATCGGTTCTCCCGTGAGAGAGAGCTGGGAGTGCTGATTTCCTCCGTGCATTTTCCCACAGGTGTGAGCTCGGGATTGTGCCCAACAAGCGTACCTCCTTCACCCTCAGCAACGGTGACTGGGCAGAAGAGTCGCTTGCCCCTTGATTTCAACCGTCAACGTCCTGCCTCGGTCGAGCTTCGCCTTTCCTGTACCCTTCCCCCGCGCTGCAACGACGCAACACCACTTTTACACGTTCTCCCGTTTGACTCGCGCCTCCGCTCGAAATCCTCTCGACCTGACATAAGCCGTGTGCTTGGCGAGTTCATCCGTTTACCGCACAATCTCCGTTTAGCGCTCTACTTCTCTCGAAGGCTTTCTCTCCCTCTCTCTCCTTCCTACCACTCGCAGTCCCATCCAAACGACCACGATGCCTCTCTTCAACCTCAACAAGCTCCTGCACCGCAACAAGAGGCTCGACAAGGCCGCCGAGGAAGCTCTCAAGTGAGTCGCCTGCGTTCTTGCCAGCCCTTCTCGAGCCAAGCTAACCTCCACCCTCTCACGCTCTACAGCGCCTCGTCTACATCTCCCCGTACCCTCCCCACCGAGCTCACCCTCTCCATCCTCACCCTCGCCGCCTCGGACCCCCTCTCGGGCCAAGCCGCTCTCGCCTCCTTCGTTCGTCTCTGTAGCGCCACCCGACCCTGGGCTGAGGATCGACTCTATCACAACCCTACCGTGAGATCCACCCATCAGCTCTCCCTCCTTCGCAAGACGCTCAAGAAGAACAAGCGACTGGCCGCTCTCGTCGAAGGGCTTACGCTCGATGGCGCCGACGAGCAAATAGGCAGGAAGAGCCTCACGCCTGGACTACCTGAGTTGATGAGAGTATCCCCCGCTCTCACTTCTCTTGAGATTCGCAACGCCATCGTACACTCGCTCGTCAACTTTATCGGCGCCGAACGTGAGTTCTCCCTTTCTCCCCTTTCGATCGGCCGAAGCTAATCGTTCTCCCCCGTAGATCTCACCCATCTCACCCTCAGCAACACGCACCTCGCCGACCGTACCGTCACGACCGCCCATCATCCTACACTTGCTACCCTCCCCTCCCTCCACTCCCTCACCCTCTCGCACACATCCTTCCTCCCTTCCACCGCTACCACCTTCCTCTCGCACACCATCCGCCCGACCCTTCGGCACCTCGAGCTCCACGGCAACTGTACCCTCGACGGACCCGAGATGAAGCGGGCGATGTGCGAAGTCGAGCAAGCCGAGCTGCTCGGCGGATTGGAGGAGTTGGTCTTGGGTGAGGGAGGGGAGATGAAGGGCGAGGAGGATACTGTGGAGGGAAGGAGAGGTGCCATGGCGAGGATGTTGACTAGGACGGCGAGGTTGAGGAAGCTGGAAGTAGCGGCCGAGTTGGTGGATTTGGAGGAGCAGTCGCTGGTCAAGCAGCTGCCGTCGAGGTTGGAGGAGCTGGTGGTGCTGCGAGAGGTTGATCCGGAAGTCGCGCGTGACCTCAAGGAGGAGCGGAAGCCGATGGAGCAGAGGGCGAGGGCGAAGGAGCTGAGGAGGTTCGTCGAGGGCTGCGAAGGTAGGGGCGTTTCGGTGACGATGGCTTTGAATTGATTCGGCCAGAGAATAGTCAAGTAGGTCAACAAAGTAATATATGCTGTTTTTGTCCAATTCGATGCCCCGAGAGGTTCTTCTTGCCTTGCGAAGGTTTCGAGAAGGGGCGCTTCTTCGGCTTTCGCCTTCGCGACTCTCGAGGTTGAAGGCGGGCGTAGGTAGTGCTAGTAGG
Organism: Leucosporidium yakuticum; assembly: GCA_019775505.1. Classification (NCBI taxonomy): domain Eukaryota; kingdom Fungi; phylum Basidiomycota; class Microbotryomycetes; order Leucosporidiales; family Leucosporidiaceae; genus Leucosporidium; species Leucosporidium yakuticum. The sequence goes on from JACWFO010000222.1 coordinate 70,373, forward strand.
TTGCCGAGCTGGTTAAGAGTCCATCTCGAGAGGTTGGCGGTGAGCAAAGAAAGCGAGGTGAGAGTGGGAAGGCAAGAGCGGGAAGGCGGCTGGGGTGAGGGGAGGGCCGAGCGGGTGAGAGGGGTGAGAGGGTGCCGATGAGCTGTGAGGTTGCTAGGAGCTGTATTGAGATTTATTACACACCCTCGAGCTTTCACTGGAGCAAGATTGGCGCTGGTCAAACCATCGCTTGCGAGCGCTCCCTTCGCCGAGCTCTTTCTCAGCCTCTTCTACTTCTCCTCTCAGCTTATATAATGAAGGTCGACACAAGTTTTTTTTTTTGGAAAGTTACGAATCAATCCTCACCCTCCAACAAGCACTGGCAGGCCCTCACCGCTCTCTCTTCCTCCGTTCCGTCGTCGCCCCTCCTCGGCGAACCTGTGCAGCTCCAAATGGCAGCGGATGTGCTCTTTCGCTCCCTCACTTTTCACTTTACCTCGTGATTGAGCCAAGACCAACATGGACGCTCCGTCCGAGCTTCATTTCGGCGCTGTAGAGCTCACTCGGCTCGCCGTCCTGCAGCAGACCGCCGCTCCCGACGACCTCGCCCGCATCAGAGCGCACTGGGAGGGTCAGCCTCTCGGGTTCTATCTCAAGCAGCTTACTCTCTCTACGGGAGCGCTCGATGGCTACAGACGATTCCCCGAAGAGCTCAGGGCGCTTCGCGAGGAGTTCTCGGCGGCGACTCATGAGCGAGAGCTCTTCGTCGAGCTCTTCCTTGGCTCGGCGCCGTTCTTCGCTCGAGACTTGTGTGAGAACACCGATATCACCGCACAAGAACGTGAACAATTCGAACGGGTTTGTAGGTCAGTCCACTCGCCTCGGGACACGAAAGGGGATTCGGCGACCAGCTCAGGGGTTTCTGCTGATCACTCTCTTTGTATCGCAGTGAGGCGGTTCAACAAGGAATTCAGCAAAGGACGCGCCAACTCACGGGCAAGAAGCAACACTGGGAAAAGCTGTACAGAACATTTTGTCGCTCGCCAGGCAGCGCCGAGAATATCACCAACAGCCACAGTCTCCGCGGGCGGCCATTCATCCACGTGAGCGCTGGATGCTTCGCAGCGTAAATCAAAAACTCACGCGTACTTCTTGCAGCTCATGGGAGATCCTCGCATTGGTGGCTTCTTCGGTTTCGCTCGAATGGAGCTGCGCCGAGCTGACCTCATCTCTTTCGCTAGCTGAACTTCTGCACCACTACATGGAGTACGTAGCTCTACGCATGGCAAAGGCATGTCGCAGGAATCCTAAAAACTCATCGCCAGTCGTTTGGCTGGGCTACACCGAATGGAAATCGCTCGTGAGTTGAACCCTTTCGAGAGCCATCAAGGGAGCAGGAGACATGCTGGGTGAACCTCGAGAACATCTTAAACCACTAGTTGATGACCCTTCCTTTCTTGTCCTTCGTCTCCCCCCTCCTGGTTTCCAGAGGTTCTTCGACCGAGCTCGAGTCGTCCTCGCGGCAAAAGAGTACGAGCAGGTGAGCAGGGACTCTTTCTCACTATCCCCAGCACTCGAACGCCAAAGATAAATAATTGAACGTCCTGTCTCCCTTCTCCAGTACATATGCGACGTCGTCCACGCTCGACAAAACGGGCTCGGCGCTATCGGCGTCCCAGCCCGAGTGAGTAAAATCGGCGTAACCTTCCTTCGACGTCTTGTGGTGCCCGCACTGACGCTTGAAACTCGCCGTAGCTTCACCTCGCCCCGAGCTTGGGCCACCAACATGCTCCCAGTCTCACTTCGAGGCAAGCTCGGCGCAGCGGGGTTTCGCAGAGCGCGCTCAAGAGGCGGTGGGCGTGAAGGTAGAGAGGTAGGAGCCATCAAGAACCGATAGTGTAGTGCGAGACAGTCTCCCAAGCTTCCGAATGAGCAGCAAGCTACGGCGAGCTCGCCTTTTTAGGCAGAGTCCACCCGCTCGCAAAGGCTTGTCTTCGACTGGCCGAAAGAGTAGCATCAATTCCAGCGAGCATGGTAACACCAATTAAATCATCAGCACGAGCTCAAACGTCTCCGTCTCTTCTCTTCACCAGTAGCTGCTCCTGCGAACGAGGGCAAGGGTCAGCGCCAACCTCGAGCTCTTCGCTCGCTACAATTCCTTTACTCACTCTCAAGCTTTAGCATCGCCTCCGAACCTGAGCTCGACCTCATTCTCGACAGCTTCGGCCGTGACTTTGGCAACGTCGTCAAAGGACCACCGTTTCGAAGCGAAGGAGGACGGCAGCTTGAGTGAGCGCAGCGTCGTCGTCTGCTGTAGGAAGGCGACTACACCATCAGCCGTCACGCTCGAGAGCGAACTCCTAAGCACCCTTCGACCCTGTCGAAGCCTGAACGATTTGAGTTGAGGGAGACGGCACAAGCGTCCGAAGAGAGTACCGGCGTCGTGACCGCTGAAGCCGATTGTGAGGGTTTCCACCGATTTGAGAGCATCGATAACGGCTTCCAAACAGTCGTTGGTGAAAGCTTGAGCGCCGTCATACACCTCGAGGGATTTGAGGCGAGGCGCGAGCGGCAAGAGGAAGGCGAACTGCTCGGCGGTAGGGAGCTCGTCGCCAGGCTCAACCTCCACGTGGCCGAAGGCGAGGTGACTGATTGTACTCTTCGAAGCTGAGAGGAGAGGTTCGAGGTGTCGAGCATGAGCGAGCGAGGGTCCGAGAGGGATGCGAAGAGTCGTCAAGGAGGGGAGATTCTCGGCGGAAGGGGCAACGCCTCCCGAGTCCGAGAGGGAGAGCTCGGAAGCACGCAAGACCTCGAGTCTCGTCCAGCTGGCGAGTAATCTATAGAGAGTGAATGTCAGCACTCTGCGATCAGACGAGTGTTGAGAGGCCACAGACCCGAAGAAGGTCGCCGAGGTCAGCTGGATTCGCTCGGGCAATAAGACCGTCTTGAGGCTGCTCAACGACTGAAGGGCCTCGTAAAGAGGCTTTCCGAGTTGATCGTCTTGCCTTCCAAGCGGAGACCCATCGACGATGCGAAGCTCGAGATACTCGAGTCCTCGGCAGGCGCTCAGCAGTGAAGCGGCACGTTGACCTCTCCCAGCTCCGAGCGCTTCGATCTCGAGGTAAAGAGTAGTAGGAGACTTCTTTCCGTGCTTCCTGATCGCTTGGGCGAGCTTCTCGGCCTTGGATGAGCTCCTGACGACGGCCTGCTTGTTGATCTCTGCCACGCTCCACCAGTGTACAGCGACTCGTCCGAACGCGAGGCGGGCTTTTTGAGCCGTTCCGAGCTTCAAATCCTTCAATGACAAATCGAGGATCTGCTTGAGCGTCTCGGTGGGGAGGGAAGCTGCGGGAGAGTCTGCAGGCTGCTGAGGGCGAAGGTAGGGCGCGGGAGGGGGTGCTGCAGCTGTAGTAGAGCGACGAGGAGTACGACGAGGACGGTCCATCTTTCTGGCGAGCACGAGCAGGTCGAAAGCGAGCGAGACGAGAAAGCGAGGTGAAGGGTAAGAGGGCAAGAGGTGGGAGCGGCTCGTTCGCAGAGGTCGTGTCGAAGAGAGGAGGGTCTGAAGACCTACAGGCGCCCAAAGGCGCTCGCACAGAGCCCTATCTCTGCTTGAACAAGCTACAGCTCTTCGAACTCGAGAGCTGCTCGAATTCGGCAATGGCCTACCCCTGAGACCTCGCTCTGCCTCACTTTCTCTTCCTTGCCGAAGAACAAAGCTTTCGCGCTGCAAAAGAGACGGCAAGAACGATTGATTCCAATGAGCTCCCACTCGACCCGAACCCTCCCTTTCCATCCTTGGCCCTTCTCAAAGCATCGCCGAGATAACGCTCTCAGCTTTAAGCTTCTCCATCACTGCCTCGGCCTGTTCGGCAGCGCCATATCCCGTCGTCTCATCCTTGCCTCCAGGAATAAGTGGTGCGCGCTCGGCGACGACTGGTGTCGCGACGAGGCGGTTGAGGATGTCTGAACGGATCACGACCGAGGGTCAGGCAAGTCGGCGAAAGGAAAGGAGCGACCAACTCACTGGTAAGGAGGACAACCAGGCAAGCGATGCATCCCAAGCTGAGAAAAGAGTTGATCATGGGGAGCTGACCCTCGTTTTGGGCACGGGAAAGCCTGGTGAGAGAAGTCCAAGTCAGCGCCGAGCTCGCAACGAAAAGCGGAGAGGGAAAACGCACCGATTGTACCAGCACAGAGCCGCGGCGAGTCCAAAGCCGAGAATTTGAAGCATTTGACAAAGGTCTTGTCCCTCTGAGGAAGCGTTCATGTCCGGCCTCTTCCCGAGTATACGGCTCAGAACGCAGCGGAGCTTCAAGAGAATAGCGATTCCGACGAGAATAGCGACGCCAGGCAGCACAAACTTGGTGTACAGGTCCCAGGGATAGAGGAAATACGTGACGAGGACACCGCCATACCATCCCGGAGGGTAGGCAGGGAGTCGAAGCCCGTCGAGAGCGAGCCGAGCAAGGATGGCGGCGGGGGCGGCTAGTCCAAGGATGATCACTGCAAAACCTGCGATGAGGATAGTACCGAAGAGAAGAAGTGCCGGAATGATGATGATGGACCCCGCGAGGGACACGATGAAGAAGAAGACCACCAAACTAAGATGAAGAACGAAAGCTTCTCCCGCGATAATATTGAGCGGCGCCGCCTGCTCCATTTGGCGGATTTGGTTGAGCGTGGTCTCACTATTATGATCCATCAACGGCGAAGGCGAAGGCGAGGTGGGGTGAAAAGGACAAGGAAGCGGTAGGAGGAAGAAAAGTGAACTCGCTCTCGGAGCCTTTTCTCCTCGCCCTTTGCATAGTCCTAGCTCAACAGGAGCTCCAACCTCACCAACGACAAGAGATCTCTCCGTCTGAGCGCAACATGATGTACGAAAACAGAGCGGCGAAATCCTTTGCAAGCCTGCAACCCTCATCTTCCTCCGCCAACGCCGAGCGCCGAACAAAAAATCTATCTACCCTTCCATCTCAAAGTTCTATACAAGTCTTCTTCATTCTTTGCTCCACCAGAGCGTCCTACCAGGGGGGACGACCTTGAACTCCTCCTCGTCCATGCCGACCTGCTCTCGGGCGCGAGCGAGCTCCTTCGGCGGCTCGAGGTAGTGCTCGTCTGCGATGCGAAGTCGACGGGGGATTAGTGAGAGAGGGAGAAGAAGTAAAGGAGATGAATCATACCCGAGAGGATCCAGGTCGAGTGATGCACGCCGATGGAACGCTTGGCTCGAATGTCTTGATGAATCTTGACGGCATCCTCGGGGTGAGCGTGTTGGGAAGCGAGGTCTATTTGATCGTCAAGGGAAAAAGTTCAGCTTCCTCCTACATCAAACTCGAGAGAGAGGACAAGAACGCACGCCAACGAGGACAGTAAGCGCCAATGGGAAGAGCCGCGAGGGAGAAAGGACCAAACGCCCTCCCAATCGCCTTAAACATGCCATCAGTGTAGCCAGTATCTCCCGCATGGAAAATACTATCCTTCTCCCCTTTAACGACCCACGAAGCCCACAGCGCCTGATTCGTATCCAAAGGACTCCTCGCCGCCCAATGCTGAGCTGGCGTAGCGGCGATGTCGAGTCGAACGGGAGGTGAGTTGGGCGAGTGAGGAAGAGTAATGTGGAGGGTGGTGGTTTGCCACCAGTCGAGTTCGATGATGCGGGTGATGCCGAGGGAACGGAGGAATCGACCGAGACCGAGGGGACAGAGCCATTGGGCTGAGTCGCCGATTTCGAGGACGTCGAGAGGGTGTAGGCTGGGAGACGGGAGGAAGGTCAGGAGAAGTAGCGGAGAGGGGAGGAGAATGGAAGACATACTGGTCGAAATGATCGTGTGAGAGAAGGACGACTTGAATCCCAGGCAGCAAGTCGGCGAGCTTGCAAGGAGGGGGACAAAGCCTTGGAGGAGCGAGGAACGTCTCGATAGTCTTGTGCGCAAAAACGGGGTCGGTGAGGATTCCAACTCCATCAATCTGGATGAAGGAGGTGGATTGACCGATCCAGGTGAAGGTTAGGTCTTTGGAGACGACCATGGGCTCTTGTTGAGTGGGAGTTGTCGCCGAGGTCGGAGTAGGGGAATTGGAGGAAGAGGCCGAGAGATGGTCCCAGCTGTCTGAGAGGTCTTTGGAGGAGGAGGAAGGGGAGATGGTGGTCGAGTTGGTGAAGGAGGAGGGGAGGAAACCGAAGAGCTTGATGAAGGAGGGGGTCTCGACGGGGAGGGAGGCGGCCAGTTCGAAGGGGTCGGTTGGGACTCCTCCATTCCACCAGATTCGACCGGTGATGGGCTGCCAGACGAGTTTCCAGAACAACCATTCCCAGGCTGTTGGGCGCAGAGGAGCAAGGGTCAATCAGAATGCTCGGTGAGGAAGCGCCGAAACCGAGCGAGAGTATCGCAACTCACCTCCTTGTTCCCTCCACTCGGGTCCAAAAGCATTCGACCAACGACCTCCCACCGCAAAGCTTCCAAAGGCCCTCCTAATCTCCTCCATCTCCTCCTCGTCCAACGGCTTCCTATCATACCCAAACCTCTCCTCGTCCTTCTCCTCCTCAGCTCCAACACCCTCAATAACCCTCCTCCTCTCCCTCTCCACGTTCTTCAATTCAAACCTCCTCCTCCTCCTCTTAATTTCACTCGCTCGAATCGTCTCGCAATAAGAGTAGTAAACCCCCGGAATGGCGAGGAAAACGACGGCGAAAGAGAAGCCTGTGAGTCGTAGAATCGAGGCACCGCTAGTGGATGGTAATGAGGAGGTCATGTTGTGCGCTTGAGCCACTCGCCGCTGCTGGGATGAGACGAGAGGGAGGTGGAGGAAGGAGGCTAAGAGGCGTCAGAGTTGCGTCTGAGAGACGACGGTCCTAGAGCTGCGAAGGCGCCACTCGCGAATTGTAGTCGAGCATTACACCGACGTTTCCAAGTCATAGGTAGCATCAGAACCAATGATCTCCTGCTCTTCGCTAATCTCTCGTCGTTCTCAAGCCTCTCGCTCTATTTCGCGGCTCGCTCGGTTTGAATCGCACTTTCACACAGGGATTGGCGAATTGCACCAGTTCTTTGAGGATCCTTTGTATCACGTTGTGCGTACATAAGCTTAAAGCTTCTGCAATTAGACGGCCTGTGGAAGGCCAGACGTTAGTTCGAAGCTCTCGAGAGGAAGACGGGAGGGTTCGGCGAGAAGAAGGAAGGAAGAGATACGCACGCTGCGAAGGGGAGATGAGTCAGCTCGTGCTCCACAGGCAAGTAGAAGAAGGAGAAGCTCACTGTCCGGAGATGAAGAAGGTCTTGTCGACTGTTGGAAGGGGGAGAGCGAGTCAGCGAAAGCCGAGCGACGAGAGGGAGAAAGGCCAGCTCACTCGAGGGGTCGATAGGAGCGGGAGCAGCGCGCGAATCGGCAGGGAGAGCGGTGTAAAGGGCATCCGAGGTGGAGACCTTTCCAGCCGATCCCTCAACGGTAAGGTTGGAGCTGTTGGGAGAAGGGAAATCAGCCTTCGCTCGAGAGAAAAGGAGGCGGTGAGAACGGAGCTTACACCTTGATCTCCGACTTGACCTCACCGGCCAAGAGACGCTTCCACGCCTCGTGGCACTCGTGGATAATCTCGAAGGCGTACTTGCGGTTCTTGGCCTCGCCGGAGAAGGCGAACTGGTTCTCGGGCTGGGGGAGAGGGGAGGTTAGAGGGCGACTTGAGAGTGAAAGATGTCAAATTAAGGCTCACCTTTCCATCGGGGATCTGAAAGCGATGCGAAAGGGAAGAGAAGGGTTAGCTGCGTGAGCAAAGGAGAAGCGACCGCCGAGCTCAGAGCGGACCTTGTAGATGCTGTAGAGCGGGGCAGAGGTCAGCAAGAAAGCTCCACCGGTACAAGATACAATCCCACTCACCGGAACCACTCGTTGGTAGCGCGGATAAGTCCAGGAAGGTGACGCTCAACATCCTCAACATCGTTGAGCTTGGAAGCGAGGGGGTCGTTGACATCAACGACGATGACCTTCCAGTCGGTCTCTCCCTCATCAAGGAGAGCCATGATACCGAGGACCTTGACCTGCTTGACCTGACCGGTGTAGCCAATGGCCTCACCAATCTCGCAGACGTCGAGAGGGTCGTCGTCTCCGTTGGCCTTGGTCTCGGGGTGGGTGGCGTTGGGGTCCTCCCAGGTCTGTTGGTGGTGGAAATGTAGGTGAGTATATTGCGCGGCGAGGAGTGAGGACGCGGAAAGCTCACCTGGGGGAAGGCACTGCGAAGCGAGCGAACGGACGAAGGGGGTCAGCTCTCCGCTCCCAAGGAAATCGAACCTGCAGTTGCCGTCCAATCCTCACCCGTAGTTCCAGAGGTATCCTATACATCAATACAGGAGGTCAGCGCAATGCTCTCTCCCCGCAAACGAATCGCGACATCTCGGAACGCGATGGAAAGAGGTGTGCGAAAGGTGGTAAAGTGTCTAACTCACCCTTGTGAGGGAAGCAGTTGCGCACAAAGCGGAGCTTGCCCTTCTTGGTGTCCTGGAGGATAGGGTTGAAGGTCTCCTCCTTGGAGATCTCCTACAGAAGCGTGTACAGATGTCAGCGACAGGCGGGCGAATGCGTGATTGCGAGCTCGAGAGCGACGAACGAGCTTGGCGTTGGACCAGCGGGGGATCTCGACGATCATGTTGAGGACCTGTAGTTGTAGGTTAGTAGATGATAGTTGAGCTTGTCGTGCTGCTGTAAGAGCTTACGGTGCGGTCCTCATTGGCGAAGAGGGGGATGTCGTGGAAGGGCGAGACAACCTTGCCGTCCTTCTCGGTGAAGACACGGTACTCTGTAGCGAGGTACGAGTTAGTTGTAATCGAGCTGATAGACTGCATCAAAGCTCACCAAGGGTGTTGGCCGAACCGACCTGGCCTGCAGAGAGAGAAGGAGGATCGCGGGTGAGATTCGAGTTGAGCCCGTCGAGAGAGAAAGCTGTAGGTTGATAGGACTTACGGACGGAGTAAGGGGAAGCAGACATGGTGGAGAGTAACCTGGTCTGATGGCTCAGTCTTCGAAGAACTGAAGCCAGATTGAAATCAAGTTGGTCTGAAGCCAACCCTCTCTTGCTCGGCTCTCGCGCCCAAGTCCTCGAAGCTCGAAGGCTGAGCTCGATCCCGCTCTTCTTCTCCTCCCGCTTTCTCTCGGCTTCAAGTCTTCAACTCGACTTAGATCCGCTGGGCCATGGCAGCTCAGCCACCACCATCAACAGGTGGTATCCCCCCTACTACCTCAACTCCAACTCAATCCACTACAGCAACAGCTCCAACTACAACAGCCAACCGCTTCCCCGCCGCTCCAGCTACCGCCCCTCCTGCTCCTGCTGCTCAACCTTTCCGTCCTCTCAACGTAAAAGATGCTCTTAGGTATGTTATACTCCCACTCGCCCTGCTCCCCTGCAGCCATCTTTGGGCGACTCGTTCAACCCGAGGGAGCCCTCCAAGCTGACGATTCGCTCCACCCGCCCTGCTCAGCTACCTCGACCGCGTCAAGGTCACCTTCAATGATCAGGCAGAGGGTGAGCTTTCCTACATCACTATCATCCCTGCCCGCGCTGACCCTTCCCCGTTTCATCCATCCCAGTCTACGACCGCTTCCTCACCGTGCGTTTTCTTCGGGTTCGGCGAGCCCTCAATCTCGCTGCAGAGCTAACGCGTGTTCGGTAAACAGATCATGAAGGAGTTCAAGAGTCAGGGAATTGACACTCCCGGCGTTATCGAGCGGGTCAGTTTCGTTTAGGAGTTGCCCCTCGTCGCGCTCCCGCCCGCCCGCCCGCCGAAAGGGTCTGGCTAACACTCGCTTCTCACAGGTCTCTACCCTCTTCCGCGGCCACCCAGCGCTTATCCAAGGATTCAACACCTTCCTTCCTCCCGGTTACCGCATCGAATGCTCGGTCGGAACGTCGCAGGAGGAGGGAGGCGGAGTCACCACCATCACCGTGACCACTCCGATGGGCATGACGACTCGTACCCAAGTCACTGGCACCTCAGCTGCACCCGCTTCTACCTCCACTCCCGCCCGCGCTCCCGGTGCATCGACTGCTCCCGTTCTCAAACCCACCGCCGCTCCTTCCTCCTCGTCCTCCTCCGCGCAAAAGGACGGCAAGCTCGGCGCAGGAGCAGCAGGAGCATCCACGGCTCGTTCTCCCATTCCCGCCGCTGCGACCAAGCCTACCGACTCGGCATTCAAGGATCCTCTGCACCTCCCTTCCATCCCCGCCGCCAACCTCGCCGCGCACTCTTCCGCCCAACCCATCGCCACGCCCGGAGCCGCCTCGTTGCTCTCCAACCACCTCAGCGCACCAGCTGCTGCTGCCTCGACTGCTGCTCCCGCCGCTGCTGGAGCTAGCGTCGCGCAGGTCGTAGGAGGCGTGCAGGCAACTGCGACGAGCACGGATCCTCAAGGCGCGAGACCGCCGATGGAGTTCAACCACGCCATCAACTATGTCAACAAGATCAAGAATCGTTTCGTTCGTGATCCTGATACCTACAAGGCTTTCCTCGAGATCCTGCAGACGTACCAGAAGGAGGGTCGAGCGATTCAAGATGTTCGTTTCTCCCTCCCTCTCTTCCCTTTCGAGCGCCGAGCTGACTTCTCTCCTCTTTCGCAGGTCTACGCTCAAGTCACCACCCTCTTCCACGGCGCCCCCGACCTCCTCGACGAGTTCAAGCAGTTCCTTCCCGACACGTCGGGCGATGCGGGAGCCGCTCCTCCTGGTGGTCTTATGGGAGCTGGTGCCCCTCGTGGTGCAGGAGGAGCGAGCAAGAGGCCTGCTTCGTCGGTGGCGGGTCAGAAGAGGGATGAGCAGGCTAGTGCTAAGAAGCCCAAGGTCAGCAAGAAGGTCGAGGAGAAGAACAAGGTGAGCTCTTTGTCTCGGTACGAGCGTAGGAAGAGAGCTTGAGCTGATCTTTCTTTTACGTCGGAACAGCCCATCAAGCGCGTCTCCAAACCCGACGGCAAGGACGTTCGCAAGCCCGCCGCTTCCGAATCTCTCTACTCTGACGGTCTCGGCGCCGATCCTATGGGCTACGGTCACCCACACATGACTCCCTACGGCCAAGGCTACCCCATCCCCGGTTACCCACCTCATCAACCCGTCGCCCCCGTCGCCTACGCCTACGAAGCGCCACCCCCTCCTCCCCCTCCCCAACCTCTCCTTCCTCCCAAACCCCTCGCCTCGAGCGCAGATATGGCCTTCTTCAATCGCGTCAAGATTCATACCAACGATACGCCTACCTACCACGAGTTCCTCAAGCTTCTCAACCTTTACACTCAGGATATTATCGACCTGACCGCCCTCGTTTCCCGAGCCTATCTCTTCCTTGGTCAAGATCAGAATTTGTGGAAGGAGTTTAGGGAGATCGTTGGGTGGACCGAGGGGAAGGCTGTTGGAGATCCGGGTCATCGTGTAGAGGTTGTGGACGGTGTCAGGATCATCGAGAATGTGCCGGCGTTGGATGGACCTAAGAGGGGCGCGGGAGATGATGGCAAGGGCTACAAGACTTATGGTCCTAGTTATCGTCAACTTCCTCAGTCGGTGAGTTTGGGTTCGTTTCGTTGCGATTGAGGGGAGAAGGCTGACCCTCCCCTTGCCCGTTCAACAGGAGATCTCGCTCAACTGCTCGGGTCGCGACGCCCTCTGCTGGGACGTTCTCAACGACGAGTGGGGTACGTTTTCGATTTCGAGTTTCTTCATCGCTCGACGCTGACCTTCTCTCCTCCCTCACAGTCTCGCAACCCTCCTGGGCGAGCGACGAAGGCTTCGTCGCCAACCGCAAGAACCCCTTCGAGGAAGCGATGCACCGATCCGAGGAAGAGCGCCACGAGTACGACTACCACATCGAAGCCAACCTCCGTACCATCGCACTTCTCGAGCCCATCGCCACTCGCATCGCCATCATGGAAGCCGACGAGCGCGCCACCTTCCGTCTCAAGCCTGGACTCGGCAATCAGAGCAAGAGCATCTACCAGAGGGTCATTAAGAAGGTTTATGGCAAGGAGCAGGGATTGGAGGTCATCCAGGCGTTGCATGAGAACCCGTGCGTCGCGGTCCCTATCGTCCTCGCCAGGTTGAAGCAGAAGGACGACGAGTGGAAGAGGGCGTTGAGGGAGTGGAACCGCGTTTGGCGCGAATCGGTGGGTTTAATCTTTTTCGTGCTCTTCCTGGTTCTCTCGCTAACCCGCCCTTTTACTCGCCTACAGGACGCCAAGAACTTCTGGAAGTCGCTCGATCACCAAGGCATCGCTCAAAAGGCCAACGACAAGCGCGTCCTTACCAACAAGGCCCTCGTCACCGAAATCGAGACGATAAAGCGTGCTCAAAAGCAACGTGCAGCAGGTTTCGGTCGTCCCCTCTCGTCGCCTCTCACCGCTCAATTCGTCTACGACGTCTCGGACCGCGAGGCCATCTTCGACTCTACTCGTCTTCTCTTCTCCTACCTCGACCGTGCAAACGGGTTCTCCAACAACGACAAGAACAAGATTGACGCCTTCCTTCGCAACTTCCTTCCCCTCCTCTTCGCGCTCGCTCCTACCGAGTTTGCGCTCGAGCTCCTCCCCGTCGGTGGAGAAGGAGATGACCTCGAGTCGATCGAGGGCGTCAGTGATGCCGGAACGAGCGCTCTTGGCGATGTCTCCGAGATTACCTCGGTCGTAGGCAGCACGACGAAGCGAGGTGGCAAGAAGGCCGCCGCCGACCTTCGCAAGAAGGCCCTCAAGAACGCTGGAGGACCAGGATCGCGAGGTGGTGCCGGAGGAGGACGAAGGAGCAAGGTCTCCTCCCCCGCTCCTAGCTCTCGCGACGCCTCGCCAGCTCCTTCCACCGGAGCCGACACTCCCGCCGCAGACACGGTCATGACGGACGCCATGCCTACCATCACCTCGCTCGCCTCGCTCATCACCCCCGAAGTCGAGGCCGAGATCGCCGCCAACAGGGAGCAGAGCAGCATCGTCGATAGCAGTCGCGAGGCCTCTGCCATGCTCGGCGGAGACGACGCTACTCGTTCGCCTTCGATCGGTCCGGGAGGCGAGTCGATGGAGCGTGGAGATTCGGCCATGTCGATGATTAGCGCTACCGAGTCGATCGCCGCTCCCCTCCCTTCTACCCTTCCTGATGGACCGCTTCCCGAGCTCATCATTCCCGTCGATGACAAGCCGAGTAAGGTCGAGACGAGGCGTCAGTGGAACTTGTTCGCCAACTCGAACCTCTACTGCCTTATTCGACTCTTCCAGGTGAGTTGTTTCTTCCTCTGAAGCTTCTCGTGTACCTCACTGACGCCCTCTCCCCTCAAACAGACGCTCTATTCGCGCCTCAGCTCGCTCAAGCACTCGTCCATCATCCTCGCCACTCCCCCTCCTCCCCAACCCATCACCGCCCAACACGTTCCCTCCCTCTCCCTCTCGCTCACCATGGCTCCCGAACGCAAGGGCGAGCCCATGTCGGTCACGGCTCAACAATACTACCAGCGAGCTCTCGGGCTTTGCGAGAAGTTGTTTGATGGAGAGATTGATCAGGCTGCTTTTGAGGAGGCGATGAGGACTATGTTTGCTACTCAGGGTTATACCCTGTTTACGGTGGATAAGCTTTTGAATATGATTCTCAAGCAGGTGAGTCGTCTTTCCTCGTTCTCCATTCTCGGCGCCGACTGACCCCTCCCTCTTCCTCGATTACTCGCAGTGCCAATCCGCCCTCTCCGACTCGAAAACTCGCGACCTAGTCGACCTCCTCCGTCAAGATCGTTCCCACCCCGATCGTTCCACTCCCCAACAACAAACCTTCTACCGCACTCAAGCCGAAACCGCGCTCGGTAACGACGAGAACCTCTACCGCATCGAGTGGGTTCCTAACGATAAGAGGATGAGCGTTCAACTTCTCGGAAAGGATTCGATTGCCCAGGAGGAGCTCGTCGTCGTCGAGAGGGAGTGGGCGAGGTATCTCGCTAACTACGTTCTCGCCGAGCCTACGCCGGGCGTGAGCGAGGGTCCAAATGGGAAGCCTTTCCTCTCGAGGTGAGTATCCCACCACCTTCCCTCCCGTCGATGGCTCGTTAACCCCTCCCCCTCCTTCGCCTCAACGAACAGGAATCTCCGCCGCACCTCCCCCTCGGGCGTCGACGTCTTCCCCTCCCAACTCTCCGTAACCTCAGCCCTCCAATCCAAGATCTGCATGCGTTCCTACCGTCTCTTCTTCGTTCCTCACACGGAGGACCTTCTTCTTCGTCACGGCGTTCCCACCCCCACCCCCTCCTCCCCTGCCAAGAAGGAGAGGTTCGAGGCGTTCGTAGAGAAGAGGATGGAGGAACTTAAACCTGTGCTGGTGGAGAAGGAGAGGGAGAGGGAGGTGGAGAGGAAGAGGAAGGAGGAGGAGGAGAGGGTCGCTCGTGAGGCTGCGCAGGTAAAGGCGAGGGAGGAGGAGGAGAGGGTGAAAGCGGCGGCTGCTGTGGCGGAGGAGCAGAGGATTAAGGCGGAGGAGGAGGCTAAGGTCGCTGCCGCCGCTGCGCCTACTCCGGCCCCAATCCAGGCCGAGGAAGTCAAGCCCGCCGAGGTCGCTCCCATCCCCATCGTCGCTGAGGCCGCTCCTACCACTACCGCCGAGGCCGCCGCCATTCCCGTCGAGGCTCCCACCACCACCGCCGCTGAGCCACTCGCCGCCACCGCTCCCGTTACGGAGCCAGCCCCAGCCCCAGTGGACGAGGACGTCAAGATGAGCGACGCTTGATTGCTCGGTCGGAGTCGGTTCGGTTCGGCGAGGAGTGAGGAGGAGGGAAGGAGGGAGGAGGAGTTATAGAGAGAGGGAGGGACGTGTGTCTGTGATTTAGCTTTGCTGTGTTTTTCTCTTCGTGTTCTAGCTCGCTCGCGTGTGTAACGATAGTCTGCTTTCGACGGACTGTGGCGCTCTAGCTCGTCGAGCGAAGAGGAAGAGAGAGCGAGAGTCAAGAGGCGAGCAGGCTGGCGCTGAGTCTCGATCAATCAGTCAGGGTGAACTCGAAAGTCGTTTGGTGGGCTGTATCTCCCGACGGTGCAATCCCGTCTTGGCTCTCAACTTGCTTTCTTGAGCGCCGAACCCCTCAATCCTTCGCCGAGGTCCAGCTCTTCGCCGAAATTTGAGTTATGCAAGATCGATCTGTATTTCCTACGGTACGATATATCCTAGGAGAGACGGGTAGACAACAACATTTAAAACGAGACGAGGAGGGCGAGGCGATAACTAGTAGTGGTGTGTAAGTGAATTAAGGGCCGACGTCGAACGCCGAGGGGGTTGGTAGATCTTCTCCTCCTCCGAAACGAGGGGCTGCTTCTTCCCCTCCTCCCTCCTCTTCCCCTCTCCCTCTCAACATCCCTCAATCAACCCCCTCCCCCTCTTCCTCCCCCTCCCCCTCCCCCTCGCTCTCCCCCTCCCCACTCTCACTCCCCTCCTCACCCCATCCCCCCCGTTCCTCCACCTCCACAGCGCTCAACACCCGTCCCCCCGTTCCCACCTCCTCGACCTTCGCCACCGCTTCCACGGCGCTCCTCCCACGGCGTAGGAGGGTTTCGATGCTTTGAAGGGCTTGAGCGTAGGACGGGTCTTGGGATAAGAGGTCCTCCCAAGTCGCTTCTTCTTCCTCCTCTTCGCTATCCTCCTCTTCCTCGCCGATCCCGCCGCCGAGGCCAAGACCACCAGCAGCGGCAGCAGAAGGCAACCCCTCCCCCCTCCTCCATTCGGCCAACGACCCCCCCAACCCCCCGGCGGCGTGAGATTCCCGAAGTCGACGGCGCAAGTCTCGAATTTCGCGCGATTGGAGGGATTTGAGTCGTTCGAGGGAGGTGTTTATGGAGAGGAGGGATGCGTTGGAAATTTCTAGGTCTAGGATCTGTGAGGGGGAGGGGGTTAGCGCCGAGCTGGAGGGTGTCGTTTGGCCCTCCTCCCTCCCTTTGTTCCTTCGAAGCCCAAGAGAAAGGACCACGAGATGACGAGTAAAATTAAGTAGGTAAGAAGGGATAGAGAAAACATACCTTCCTCTCCCTCTGCCTCTCCCTCCTCTCCTCCCCCTCCTTCCTCTCCCTCTCCCTGTCCTCCCCCTCCCTCTTCTCCTTCTCCTTCTCCTTCTCCTCCTCTCTCAACCGATCCTCCTCCATCTCCCTCTCCAGCGCATCAGCTTCAACGGCCCAATCAATCGAAGCTACATGCGTATGTCCCCCTCCCCCTCCCGAGAGGGGCGGGGAAGAGGGGAGCGGCGTAGACCATGCCGGCGAGGGGGAGGGGGAGGAGGGAGGGATAGAGAGCGAGGAGCTCCCATTACTGGTGATACTCGGACTTCTCGTGTGCCCTTGTCCTCCTCCTCCCCCTCCCCCGGCGACCCGAGCTCGAGGGTACTGCCCCGAAGCGCTCGGTGGGCGGACTGTGGTTGGTCTGCTTGGGGGCGCTGAGTGGGCGTGGGCGGTGAGTGGCGGTCGGGTGGTGGTGGTGAAGGAGGGTGTGGAGCGGAGGTTTGGGGAGGGGGAAGGAGGGCGCGGGGAGGAGGAGAGGGAGAGAGCGGGGAGGAGGCCATTGGGATTCGAATTCGACTCGGTTCGGGCGCTCGAGGTGGAGGAGGTGGAGGAGGTGGTGGAGACGCGTCTCTGTTGTTGTTGAGGTTGAGGGAAGCCGTTGGGAGAAGCGAGGGTTGGGGAGCGAAGGGAAGGAGAGTGTAGCGAGCGGAGGGAGACGGAAGGGGGGAGGTGGGAGATTGTAGTTGGTTGGTGTTGTCCAGTTGTAGGGAAATGATCTGATTGACCTCGTAGTTGGTCTGCTGGTGGTGGTTGAGGACGGGGTGGGAGATGAGGTGAGGTGGAACGGTGCTGAGGTGAGGGGGGTCGGGCTGAGCTGGGGTAGGGTGGTCGTTGTTGTAGGGGAGTAGATCCACCGGTAGTAGCGGAAGGAGGATGGATGGAAGCTCTTGCCACCAAAGGAGTTAAAGGTGTGGAAGGAGCTGAAGTGGTAAGTCGAGCTCGAGGGGTCGTGTTGCTGTTGCTGTTGCTGTTGGCGAGTTTGGGCGAGTGCCATCCTGTTGTAGGGGATGCTCCCCCTCCATTAATGTTACTCAAATCAACCCTTGCTCTAATAGGTTTATTAGAAGGTGTAGTAGTAGTTGTGCTGTTGGTCGAACGAGCCATGTTGGACGAGGAGGAGGAGGAAGTGAGGACGCGTCGACGGCCTGCAGAGTCGGGTGGACGGGACATGGTCTGTTGGGTGGTAGAGAGAGAGAGAGAGAGATGAGCGCTGTAATGCTACAGAAGGAGAGATGAGACTGACTTGAGAGTGCAGCAGCGAGAGCAAGTGAAGGGCGGGAGACGAAGCGGGCGCGTGAGGCCTCGAGCGAAAGGTTGGTGCTTTGACTTTGGAGCTTGGAGTGAGATTCGAGTGCAGAGGGGGAGAGATGGGTTCTTAGAGTGTAAGGGAAGAGTTAAGAGGATGAACAGCCTACAACTTCTCCTAAGTTCGAGTGGAGGTCAGAGGGGAGAGTGAACCTCGGTCTGGGTTGTAAGGGGTGTAGTGGGTTAGAATCAAGCTGAAATGAATGGCTAGAGCTGTAGTATTACAGGTGTCCAAGTGCGAGAAGAGCGAGTAAGAGAGACAACCCCTGTGTTTTCAACTTAGAGACGGCAGAGTTTAGCCCTCTGACTTGTCTCCCTCTCTCTCCCAAGCTGCCATCTCCCCCTCCCGCCGTCTTCCCTCTCCCCTCTCCCCCCTCGCCCGTTGCGGTCAACTCTCAAAGGACTCCGCTTGAGCCTAGGTTAATCCTCTGGTTAGTCCTATACTCCTACAGCTTCATCTCCCTACAGCCTCACTGCTCTCACGCCACCCACTCTTGACTCTGCTCTTTCAACTGACGCTGACCTCGTCTCTCTCTCTCCTCGCCTCAATGTACTCGACTACAGCTCGCGTACCTTGACCCATCCCCCTCCTCTCCCAGCCTACTAGCCATCACAACCAGCGATATCAACCCTCCCCCTCCCCTCCTTCTCCCCCGCCAACCAACACTAGCCCTATCGCTGCCCTTCTCCACCCGCCTAATCGCCTACACCTACCTACAACTCGACCGCAACGAGTTCCCTCTTTACCGCCTTAGTCCTCTGCTGCCTCTTCGCGCGAGGTAAGTCTCTCTCGACACAACTCGCCCAAGTCGAGACTGATTGGTGCCCTCTCGCACCCGTCGGAGGAGGGGATTCATTGACGACCGAGCGACAGAGCACAGGGCTGTAGGCTAATCACTGCTATACCATCCTACAGACTACCCTCCCTACCCTCCCTACCCTCCCTCAGCAGCCTCACTCGCCTCACCAGCACACCACATCACGCGACAGCCATGACCCTCGCTCAATCCTTTGACGGTTTCACCGGACTCTCGCCCTCATCTCCTTCCTCTCATTCACCCGAACACCCTCAACTATCCCTCTTTGACGACCGAGCAGAGGATCAAGATCAATTCCTCCTCGACGACAAGCCCGCTCCTTCCAACAAGAAGAGTAACGGACGCAAGGGTCCTGGTGCAGCAGATAAGAGGGCTACTCATAATGCCATTGAGAGGGCTAGGAGGGAGTCTTTGAATGGCAGGTTCATGGTCAGTCCTCCTGCTTCCTTACAGCTTTCCCCCGCTATCGAGATTTTCGGTTCAGTCGGGGAAGTCGCCGACTTGTTGTCTCAGTCTCCTGACGTCCTTCTCAAATTCCCCCCCCCCCTCTCGGTCGCAGACTCTGGCCGAAGCGCTCCCTTCCATGGCCAAAGTCAAGCGTCCTTCCAAGTCTGTCATTGTACAGAATGCCCTTTCCTTCGTTTACGACGCTCAGGTGAGCTGAGCCCCCTCCTTCCTTTCGAGAACCCAGAGCGGTGGGAAGGTCGTCCTATCGCCAAAGAGCGGGGCGGGGAAATTTCAAGAAGGAACAACGCTAACGAGGGTTTCCGTTTCGCTTTCTCTTTCCCTTTCAATTGCCGATTCTCGTTCTCGAACTCGTTCTACACCTCTTCATCGACATCACTCCGCCACCGCCTCTTCATCACGCGCCCCCCCTCCTTCTCCACCCCTCCTCACCTTCACCTCGCCTTCTCACTCTCGCCCTCCTCGCCCAACACCACCATGCACCTCATCACCACCAACAGGTCAAAGAGCACGCCCTCATCCGCGAGAACAACGACCTCCGTCGCCAAGTCGACCAACTCCGTCGTCAACTCGGCATGCCCCCTCTTCCTCCTCCCGCTCCTCTCACTTCCTCCTGCTCGACCGGAGGATCCGATGATGGCCTCACGGCGGGAATGGGAGCTCTCGAGGCTCACTCCCCCACCGAGCAGGGACAACAGGGTCAGCTCCTCAGCCCTACCGGATCGTTCCCTTCCCCTCCTTCGTCCTCCGAGGGACAGGCCATGGGAGGTTCGCCTTCCTTCGCTCCTTCCTCGGTCCCCCAGCAGACCCAACAGGCCTTCGGCCTCTTCTCCTCCCTCTCTTCCAACCCTACCTCGGTCGCCGAGTCCCACTCACCTACCTCCACCGCCGTCGTCGGTTCGCCCTTCTCCGACCAACATCTCGGAGGCAGCTCGGACGAGCGTCGTCATTCTTTCGTCGCTCCCCAACCTCTCCCTTCCCCCTCCCCTCAGACTCCATCCCCCTCCTTCCACCACGCCCACCACGCTCAGCAAGCTCAACAGCAAGCGCAAATGATGCTCCTTCAAGCTCAACAAGCTCAAGCTCAATTTGGGTACCTTAACCCTGCCCTCCTCTCCCAGGCGCACCTCATTGCTGCTCAGATGGCTCAGCAGCAGGGACTTGGGTTTGGAGCCGTTGGAGCGGGACAGCAGGGAGGAGGAGGAGGAGCTGGTGGGGCAGTCAACCCGTTTGATTTGTATGGGATGAGTGGGTTGGGACAGCCCCAGCAGCAGGGGGGTCAGTGGGGATTTGGAGGACAGCAGCAGGGTGGTGAGGGGTTTGGAGCGTTCGTTTAAGAGTAGGTGAGTTGGGTTTCGGCGCCGAAGGAGCACGGAGATTGGAAAACGGACGGGACGAGGCGCTAATCTCGGGGTCGTTCGTTTGTTACAGCTCCCCTCCTCTACCTCCCTTCTCTTCTCGACTCCCTTCGCCTTCCTCGCCCTCCCTCGCCCTTTCACCCTCCCTTCCTCCCCCCTCCGCCGCCCGCCAACCACCCCCATCTACCCACCCACCCACGACACAATCAGCCCAACCCCCCGAATCGCTCGCGACACCTTAATTGCGTGTACGCTCGAGATTTTCGGGGGGGGGTTTTGACTCTTTGTGCTGTGCGGTGTGGTTGTGGTGGTGCGTTGGTGCGTGGGTGGTGGTGTGAGGTGAGAGGTTCGTCCTGTACTCGCTTCTCCCGGCCCGTTTGTTGCTCTTGCTTAGTTCCCCCCCTCTCCCTCTCCCCCTCCCTCTTACCCCCTACACCCCCCCATTCGCTGCACCACAGCGTGTTCAAAATCCCCCCCTTCCGCTCGAAACCCCCCTCCCCTCCCCCTCCCCCTCGTTCTCACTCACTCGGTTTCTCTATTCGCTTTCGCTTTCTCCGGACTCTTACTTGATTGATTGATTCATTTTGGCTGTAATCCCCCCTTTTATCTGGATGCTGATGCGGTGGGAGTTGGAGGGAAGATGGGGAGAGGGAGAGCTCGGCGGTGCGAACGACTTTGCTCGGCGCAAGGCGAGCGGCGAGCGGCGAGCGAACCGCGAACCTCGTAATCTCCTACAAATCAAACGAACAGGCCCTCTGCTCTACCGTCCTACATCAGCTCGAAAGTCGAACTCGAGTGAGTACATGCCCTCGTCAAGGCCGAAGGGGTGGCGCCCAAGTCGACCCCGTCCGTGGGGCTTGCTCTTGCCTTCGCCCAAGTCTCTCGTCTCTCTCTACTCGACAGACCAGCCCAGAACAAGAGAAAGCCAGCACCTCCAACTGCCTTCCCCCTACAGCACACCACACTACTACCACACCCTCCCTCCCTTACTCGACTCGAAGCGTCAGCCCTCGCCAGGCAGCCCTCCACGATGCCCGCTCCCTCCTCCTCGTCTGCGCCGCTGTATCCCATTCAAGCGGGGTTACCTCAGCCTATGCATTTCCGCGGTCTAACACTCGGTATGCTCTCTCTCTCTCCTACTCCTCCTACCTTCCTCCCAGCGCTGACCCGCCTCGCCCCGCTCGCTCGCTCCACGCACCCCCCTCCCACTCCTCGCTCGATGCTGTGGGTGTAAAACGTGAATAGGACGACTCGATCAATTTGAAGGTGGAGCTTACAAGAATATTAGGGATGTACTTTATCGTCAGAGGGAGGATGGTAAGGAGTGGGTTGGGTTGGAGGTTTGGAGTAGTCCGGGGAGGGAGAAGGTGGGTTTTCTCGTTCTTGCATACTACTACTGCTACACTTCTATCTGAAGTGGAGTGAGAAGGGGACGAACGAGGGCGAGGAAGGAAGGAAAGGAACGAGCCGAGCCGAGCCCGAGCTGACCTCGAGCTCTTCGGCGGGCGCCGACCTCGCGCAGACCCCCTTCTCCACGGCCATCAAACAGAAATTCCGTCCCGCTCACAAAGGACAAGAATTCGGACCCTCCTGGACGCACCACTGGTTCCGGGTTACCCTCCGTCTCCCCCCTCAATGGTTGGAGGAAGATTACGAGCGGATCCAATTGGAGTGGGATCCCAGTTGTGAGGCTATGATTTTTGATACCGAGGGATTGAGTTTGCAGGCTATTACGGGGGGTTTTGGTGGGGATAGGAGGGTGGATTTCATTCTTGATAAGAAGGGACGGAAGGGGACTTATAAGGTGAGCCTGCCCGAGAGGAGGCGGGGAGAGGGAAAGACGTGAGCTAACTGTGAGACGGTGTGGCAGTTCTACATCGAGGTTTCGTGCAACGGTTCGTTACTCCTCGCGCTTCTTTTCAGCTACATCCTCGCTGACCCTCCCCTCTCGCTCACAGGCATGTTCGGCAACGGCAACCCCGAGGGTCGGTCCATCCCTCTCCCTCTGCCTCTCCTTCCCTACTAACGCCCCTCGTCCCACCAGTCAACGACCCCCCCAACAACTCTCGCATGTTCCGTCTCGCCTCGGCCGACCTCGTAGTCCCCAACATGGAAGCCTGGCGACTTCTCTGGGATTTCCGAACCATCCGCGATCTCGCTCGTGAACTCCCTGAGAACTCGCCGTTGGGGAATAAGTGTTTGGAGGTCGGGAATTCGATTATGAATACCTTCAAGTGGGATGAGGAGGAGAGTGTGGCAAAGTGTAGGAAGTTGGCGGAGAAGGTGAGTTCGGCGTTCGGTTTGACTTTCGAGGCGGTGAAGAGCTGACCGTCCCCCTCCCTCCCTCTCCCTCCTCCACCACACGAAATGACACAAACAGGTCTTTGGTCAAGGCTGGGAGGAACTCGGTCACAAGATCTACAAGGGCGACCCCGCCGATGCGGCGACTTGGGGCATCGGCAATTGTCACATTGATACCGCTTGGCTTTGGCCCTTCTCGGCTACGAGGCAGAAGAGCGCTAGGTGCGTTTTTACCTCTTCCTCTCGCGCCGGGGAGAAGGAGATGGGCTGACCGGGCAAGTGAGAGCAGGTCCTGGTCCACTCAACTCGATTTGATGGATCGTTACCCCGAGCATCGCTTCGTTGCGAGTCAGGCTCAGCAGTACTACTGGTTCGTTCCTCTATCTCTCTTCCTCGCTAGCTCGCCCGCCTGACCCTCCCCCTCGGCGCGCCCACAGGCTCGAGCAAGATTACCCCCTCCTCTTCAACAAGATCAAAGGTCGTATCGAGAGTGGAGAGTTTCAGACGATCGGAGGCACGTGGGTCGAGATGGATACCAACATGCCTTCTGGTGCGCCGTCTTCGCCTCCTACCCTTTTCCCTGCGAGCGCCGAGCTGACCCACGCCCGACCGTTCGAACGAGCAGGAGAAGCCCTCTGCCGTCAGTTCCTTTATGGACAGAGGTACTACAAGAGTAGGTTTGGAAAATACACCAGGACCTTCTGGTGAGTTTTGAGCTGTATCTTGAACCGAGTCGAAGCGCGAGATCGCTGACCTCGGCGCTCGTTCCTTCGGCGACAGGCTCCCCGACTCGTTCGGCTACTCGTCGCAGCTCCCTCAGCTTTGTCGGTGAGTTTTACCTTCTTCCGCGTTTCTCTCCCGAAAGCAGCAGCTGACGACGACCGCCTGTCGACCAGCCTCGCTGGATGCGACTTCTTCTTCACCCAAAAGCTCTCGTGGAGTCAGTTCAACTCGCCCGTTCACACGAGCTTCAAGTGGGTCGGTCAGGATGGTAGTCAAGTAGCTACGCACATGACCCCCGTCAACACGTGAGTTCTTCTCTGTCTCCCTCGCTTCCTCCTCTTCTCGGCGCCGAGCTGAACCTTCCTTCCTCCCCTCCCTCGATCTGCGAACAGCTACACCGCCCAAGCCTCCGTCACCGACGTCCGCAACTCGATCAACAACCACAAATCCCTCCAAAGCGGCGCCGCGACGGGCTTGCTCGCATTCGGCAACGGAGACGGGGGAGGAGGACCCCTCGCTCCCATGTTGGAGAACCTTCGTCGATGCCGCGCTGTTGCCGAGCAGAGCCCAGGGGAGATTCCCAAGGTTACGATGGGACAGAGTGTCGAGGGGTTCTTTGAGGATATTTTGAAGAAGACGGAGGGTGGAAAGACTTTGCCGAGTTGGAATGGAGGTGAGTTGTCGTCGCTATTCGGTCGCTATTCGGGAGGGGCTGGTTCCGAGTGAGTTCAAGCGTCGCTGAGCTGACTCTTCCTTCTTCTTCGACATCGCAGAGCTCTACCTCGAGCTCCACCGAGGTACAGCCACCTCTCACGGCTCCATCAAGAAGGGCAACCGCAAGAGCGAGATCCTCCTCCGTGAGATCGAGTACGTCGCTACCCTCGCCTCGGTTTGGGGACCCACCAAGGACAAGTACACGTTCCCTAAGGATAAGCTCGACCCGCTTTGGCATGGAGTTCTGCTCAATCAGTTCCATGATGTCCTGCCCGGTTCGGCCATTGGGATGGTTTATGAGGATGCTGAGAAGGTGGGTGGTTGGAGAGGGTGTGCGATCCCTTTCCGCTCCCGAGTAAAGAGCTGATCTCGACCGAACCCGACAGATCTACGCCGAAACGGCTCACAAGGGAGGCGCTCTCCTCGAGGAAGCTCTCAAAGCCCTCCTCCCCGACTCCTTCCCCATCACCGACGTCAACTCCTTTGGAGACGATCTCATCGCCGTCAACACTACTGGATTCGCTCGTCGAGAGATCGTCAAGATTCCGCTCGCTGGCGCTCGTGCTCTCGCCGATGCGGCGATCCAGATCTCGCATGATGGTGCTGCTTATGTGCTGTTTGAGAATGAGGGCGCGGAGCCTTTGGTCGCGGCTACTTCGATGGCTCAGCTCGATGAGAAGAAGATCGCCCCGGCTCGAGGTGAGCTTTCTTTCCCTCTTCTCCGCGCGGCGCCGAATCAAGCTGACCCGCTTCCTCGCAGCCCGCGCCGTTGGAGAAGACTTCGTCCTCTCAAACGCTCAGCTCAAGGTCACCATCAACAAGAAGGGACGTATCATTAGTATCGTCGACACTGAGCTCAATCGCGAGCTCATCGAGGCGGGTCACTCGGCTGGATTCGTCATCTTTGAGGATCGCCCGCTCAACTGGGATGCTTGGTGCGTCCTCTTCCGCTCTTTTACTCTCCCTCGACCTCTCTGCTAATCTCGCTCGCCTCGACAAACAGGGACGTCGACCTCTTCCACCTCGAGACCAAAGCCGAAGTCAACGCTACCTCGGTCAAGGTCGTCGAGGATGGTCCCCTCCGCGCTTCGATCGTCGCTTCCTTCCATGTCGGTCACTCGCACGTCAAGGCTACCATCTCGCTCGACTCGGTCGCTCCCGTCGCCAAGGCCGATGCGCTCAGCTTGATTCGCTTTGACACTGAGGTCAAGTGGTATGAGAAGCATCGGTGAGTTGGTTCGAGAAGGGAAGATGAGAAGAGGGGATGGAGACTGACTCGCTCGTACGTCGCAGCTTCCTCAAGTGGGAGGTTCCCCTTCAGATCTCGTCCGAGGTCGCTACGTACGAAAACCAATTCGGCTTCTGCCAGCGTCCTACTACGAGGAACACTACTTGGGAGCGCGCCAAGTTCGAGGTTGTCGGTGAGTACCTCGTTAGCGCTGCTTTGGAGAGGAGAGCACGGCTGATGCCCTCGCTCTCGCTTCTCGCAGGTCACAAGTACGCCGATCTTTCCGAGTTCGGGTACGGAGTCGCCTTGCTTAACGATTCCAAGTGTAAGTTATAATCTCTCTTGACCGTCCGATGCTAGCACTGACCTCTCCCTCGTCGTAGACGGCTACGCTTGCGAGGGCAACGTCCTCCGCCTCTCGCTCCTTCGCGCTTCGACCGTCCCCGACGCCGACCAGGACCAAGGCTTCCACACCTTCTCGTTCGCTGGTGAGCTTGCTGAGAGTACCTACTTTCCCTCTCCACTTTCTGACGCTCCCCTTGCCCGCCAGTCCTCCCCCACCGCGGCTCCTTCGCCGAATCGGACGTCCCCGTCGCCGGCTGGCTCTTCAACCAACCTCAGCACATCCGTCGACTCCCCCGCGCTCGTCTCACCGTCGCCAAGTCCATTCCTCACCCCTTCAAGCTCAATGGCACTCGCAACATCATCCTCGATACCATCAAGCGCGGAGAGGACGACCATTTCGCGCCCAAGAGCAAGCAGGGTCAGACGGTCATCCTTCGCTTGTACGAGGCGTTCGGTGGACACGGTCACGCCAAGATCTCGACGCCGTTGGCGGTCGAGTCGGCTACGATCTGCGACGTGAGTTCTCCCTCGCTCGGCTTCTTCTCCTCTCCCCCCGACCCCTCGCTGACCTCCCGCTTCCTACCACGCAGATCCTCGAGCGCGACTTGGAGGACGTGACGGTTCTTCAAAGCCTCGCCAAGGGAGAGACCACCTCGTCCTTCAGGGTCGACCTTCGTGGCTTCCAAGTTCTCACCCTCAAGCTTCACCTCTCGTCGTCGAGCGGCAAGAAGGGGGATCAGTGGGTCGAGGTGTGAGCTGTGTGTAAAAAAGAATCAAATCGTGAAGTGCAAAGTATCAAAGTGACCCTGCGCCTCTGTGTACTACGTCCATCGCCGCTGAAGCGCGCTCTGCGAGATCCCGCTGCGACGAGCTCGCCTCGAAGTGAGGCTGGGGGTGTGCTGGTGGCCCAAGCTCGGGGTGATGTGAAGCTACCGACGGTTTTAGGCGTCAGGACGAACATCACAAGGCGTCAAAGGAGAAGTAGGCCGATACCAACCACTCCGGCTGGCTGCGAGTCCGAGTTCGGCGAAGGGGCTCGCGTCTCTCACGCTCAGCTCGCTGCCGGGAAGGCTCAAAAAGACACCCGATCACTCGAATACTTTCTTCTACAGCCTCCCAGCCTATCCACACCCTCTCACCCCTCTCGACCCCTCCCCTCACCCCAGCTCGAATCGCCGTCCGTCTCTTGCCTTCCCACTCTCACCTCGCTTTCTTCGCCCATCGCCAACTTCTCGAGATGGAAGCTCAACCAGCGCAGCAACCTACAAGCACTACCTACACCCGCCCTCAGCAGCCTGCAGACGCCTACGCGGCTACGCTACCCGTCGAGACGCTCACTCGCATCTTTGAGCTCGCGAAGGAGGGAGTGCAGGACCCGTTCGACAGGCAGAACATGAGGTGGAGCTTCCAAGAGATCAGCTGTCAGTGGTCTATCGCTGTAGGAAAGCAAAGGGACTACGCCGTGGGGTACGAGCGACAGGCGGAAGCGCTGGGGAACGCGCTCAGAAGCAGCGGCCGTGAAGATGAGGTGCGGAGCCTGGCGCTATCCCAAAAGTTGATGGGTGGATCTCAGGGTGCTACGGTAGAGCTCCTCAAGCTCTGCTCGGCGCTCAAGAAGCTCGAGCTGATTCGGGTCGGAAGGTTCTACTCCGCCTACGGCGACGAGGAAGCTTTGGAGGCAATGTCGAAGCTCAAGGAGGTTCAGGAGGTGGTGTTCATGGGTGCACCAGAAGCGCTGACGCTTTCCAGGTGAGTCTCGCTGTCGTTTCGGCGAGCACTTGCTGACTACCATTGATTTGCAGGGTTCTACACGCCTGGCCAGTTCTGCGATCACTCAGACTGAGTTGCCGGTTTAGGAATGAGACCTCTATGCTCGACCCTATGCCCAGCGTCGCCCTGCAGCACCTCGACATCGTCCCCGACCTCGACATGATCCGCGAGCTCCTCCTCTATATCAAGGACTCGGATCTTCCTCGCTCGCTCACCGTCAGAGACTATCAAGGCTGCTTTCGTCGCCTTCTCGATCCCAAAGTAGCCGAGGCGCTCCTGCCCCTCGCCAGCCGCCTCCATCGCTTCTCGGCGCCCGACCCTTGGCAGCCCTCGCCTGCCTTCGATCACTTCATCAGCAGCATGTCGAGCCTGCGACAGCTCGAGATTGGATACTCCGGTACCCAGCCCCTCCCCGACGTCGACGGCGGTGGAACAGGGCATAATCTCCCCCCTGCCGCCGCGCTTCGAAACCTCACCTCGCTTCAAGAGCTTGTTCTCCGTCAAACACTTTTTGTACAGGATGCCGCTCAGCTCGCTCCCACCCTTGTTGAGATTTTGGATGCTCCGCCGTCCTCATTCAAGCGCATTGAGGTCCACTTGAGCCTGTTCTACGGAAGCGAGGGGGGCGAGGAAGCGAGAGCCGAGATCGCGGCGAAGGCTGAGGCTGCTGGGATCAGGCTCTTGATACGTAGATCTTAGCTTCCGAGGTGAGATGTCTCTCTCGCTATCTCCCTCCTCTCGAGTCTTTCGTTAACCGACCAATTCCTCTCGCGCAGCTCGGCGAAGGGAGCGCCGCTCGCTGGACATGGGCTGCTGACGGCGGGGCGGGGCGGGAGAGGATAGCGTTCAGAGTATGTAGGATTTCAAGGACTTTCTTATGCTGCTACGGAGTGTCGTTACTTTGCCTCATCCATCTGGAGCGAGAGCGAGCGGCGAGCAGGATGAGCGGAGAGAACGACGAGCTTGCAAGCCATCGTAGGGCCGTCAGCAGCTCTCGTTCGCTTCGTCAGTCGAACAGGAGACGATTTAATCTGATACAACAACAGCAGAGACCACTGCTCTATCACTACTCTTGCTCGAAGTGCGCCGAGCCCACCTCTCCTGACCTTCGGCGAGGTATCGAGCTGTCGATGGGGACACAGATCAGCAGAAGCACCACAAGAGAGAAAGTTAGAACGACTCACCTCTACTGACCCTCTACAAACTCAAACAGCGCGGGCACAAAGTACTCCCTTCCGCCTCCGGCTTGCTCGTCGACCCACATCATCCCATCGTCCATCATAGCCTTCTCGACCGCTCTCTCCACCCTCTCCATGGTCCATCCCTCTCCTCCCTCTCTCCTCGTAAACGCATGCACCTCATGCATCGAAACTGCTCCTCGGCCCGTTCCCTGCTCCCCCGCCGCTTCGACGACGATGAGCGAATCCCGATCCAATCCTCCAGGGTAGCATCGTACAACTTGCTTGCCTCCGACGGTGATGATCTTGTAGCCGCAATGGAGGGGAGCGAGAGCGTCGATGGCGCGAGCGACGTCCGAAGGGGAGATCTCGGCGCTGGGAGGCGGTTTGATCGCCTTGCCTCCGCTAGTTGAGCTCTTGCCGTTCAATCCAGCGTTCGGTCCTCCTCGCCGTAGGATCGTAACTTGTTGTATGACCTCGTCGAGCGCGACCATGCCTCCACCGCGCTCCCTCGCCCGGAGACAGACATCGACGATCTGCACTCCCAAGGCATAGTACCAATCTCCGACGCCCATCTTGTCCCAGATGCCTTTGGCTCCTCCGCCGAGAGGGTCGACGCCTAGTTCTGCGCAGAGTTGAGAGAAGTGGGAGCGAAACGAGGGGGAGGAGAGGATCTTGGCGCGGTGGTGGGTTGAGAAGGAAGCGAGCGAGGCTTGAAAAGTTGCTAGTTGTTGCGAAAGAGCGGCGGTTTGCTGCTCTGCTAATGAGGTGGATAACGTGGCTGCAGCGACGAGAGAGCGAGGCGTCAGTGGGGGGGGGGGAGAGAGCGAGCGGGAGACAGCAAGCCAACAGCGTACAGTAGGAGTTGGCAGAGTCTAAATGGCGTTGCAGAGAGCTGTATCCTACTCCTCGGCGTGCCATTTCGAGTTGTAGCGAAGAATCGAGGCGAACAGCGGGAGACAGACCTTGGGAGGTTGACGACTCGCCGGGGTTCATCTCCGCCACCTTTCGTCTGCTCGCTTTCTCGGTTCTGTAGCGCATCAACGGCGCCCCATCATGGGCAACAACCTCTCCACCACGGGCACAGGACCCGCGTCTTCGTCTTCTGCTGCTCGTCAAGCCAACGGCACGGGCTCAGGCGCCGATTCATTCCTGGGCGAGTTGGGCGGCGAAGTGCAGTACGACAAGAGGTGGGCTATCCCTGGCATTGCTCTGTAGCTTCAGCTGACCCGGATCTACTAGCATGGGCACTTCGCGCTTCCTCAAGACGATTCGAGGGCGACACAAGCAAGGAGCTCTGGTCGTCAAGGTGTTTGTCAAAGCAGACCCTTCTGTATCGCTCAAGGCGTTCCACCGACGCATCAAGGGTACGTGCAGTATCCCTGCTTTGCTCCCTGACCGCGCGCTGACCCGTTGAGCCCTCGCAGCCGAGAGGGAAGCGCTCGCCGACTGTCCCAACGTCCTTCCCTACCAACGAGCCATCGAAACCGAACGGGCGGGCTACTTAATTCGTCAGTGGACCGCTAGCAACCTCTACGACAGGATCAGGTGAGTGCCGAGGCGGGCTGGCGACGAAGCAAGCGCGCTGACCCCTCGCCGACAACAGCACACGACCCTTCCTGAGCTTGATGGAGAAGCGGTGGATTGCTTTCCAGCTGCTAAAAGGACTACAATTCGCTCGAGAACGGAATGTGAGCTCGTCGTGCTGTTCTTGTGCTTCCTTCCCTCCGCTCACTCGCTCGCCCCCACCTCCGCAGATCTCGCACGGCGATATCAAGACCGAGAACGTCGGAGTCTCCTCCTGGAACTGGGTTTACCTCACCGATTTCGCTTCATTCAAACCCACCTACCTCCCCCTGGACGACCCATCCACCTTCTCCTTCTTCTTCGACACCTCATCTCGGCGCACCTGCTACCTCGCTCCCGAACGCTTCTACGCTCCCGATTCCGAAATGGCGAAGCGGAAAGAAGGGCTCGAGTTTGGCAAGAAGGATGGCAAGGTTACGGAGGCGATGGATGTGTTTGCTTTGGGTTGTGTGTTCGCCGAGCTGTGGATGGAGGGTACGCCGCCGTTCACGCTCAGTCAGCTGTTCAAGTACAGGGAAGGCCAGTACAGCCCCGAACCCTACTTGGCGGAGATTGAGGATGTCGAGATTAGGGCGAGTGATTCTTTCGCTTCCTTTTGCGCTCGTCGCTGACCAGGAGGCCCCTTTCGCAGAACCTCATCCGAAGCATGCTCTCCCTCGACCCTACTCACCGCCTCTCCTGCGCCGAATACCTCGCCAGCTACCGCAACACCGCCTTCCCCGACATTTTCTACACCTTCCTCCACCCCTTCATCTCCTCACTCAACGACATCTCTCCCTCCCTGCCGCCGCCAACACCGAACGCCTCCCTTGCGGGCAAGACGACGGGCACCGCGACGCCGGGAGGACAGAGTGGAGACCAACAGCAGCAGGCCACCTTGAGGTCGGATGCGGATGATAGGATTGAGAGAGTGTGGAACGAGTGGGAGATGATCAGCGAGTATCTTGAGCGGGGGAGGAAAGGGAAGAAGGGGGAGGAGAGCGCGCCCGGGGCGGCTGAGTCGAGTAAGGAGGGAAGAGAAGAGGTGAGTGTTCCTACCGAAGAGGTAACGGAAGCTGGAGCTGATCCTTCTAGCCCTCGCAGGACATCTTCCCCCTTCGGCTTCATATCCCGGGCTTCGAGGGTCAACCCGTCTCGGGCGGCGTCACAGAAGGTTCGCCTGCTCTTTCCACCACTTTGTCTACCTCTTACTGATCCTCTTTTCTCTACAGATGGACCAGCGCTCATCATCCTCTCCCTTATCTGCTCCAACATTCGCAACTGCGTCCGCCCCGCCTCGATCATTCGCGCTCTCGACGTCCTTCTCGCCCTCAATCGCTACCTCACCGATGAGACCAAGCTGGATCGACTCGTTCCCTACCTCGTTACCATCCTGCAAGACGAGATGGCCTACGTTCGGTCTGCGGCGGTCAAGGCACTTACCCAGACGGTGAGTCTCTTCGCTTCCCTCTCCTTAGACGCTCTCACCGACTCAGCGCTCGCCTCAACAGCTCCTCCTCATTACCACCCTCACCCCATCCAACGCCTCCCTCTTCCCCGAGTACATCTTCCCGAACACTCGACCGTTCTCGACCGACCCCGAACTTCTTCCTCGAACGACTTACGCTCAGTGCATCGCCTCCCTTGCGACTCAGGCCAAGCGTTTTTTGGAGATGACCGAGGCTATGAAGACGGAGGGGACGTTCAAGCTGGCTAACGTGCACGAGTTCGGCGGAGAGCCGTTTGATGTGAGTTCCCTTCGGCGCGATCCTCTCGCGCGATACTGACTCTCGCCTCATCTCTCCTCATCTCTCTACCCTTTCCTTCGCTCTTCACCCACCAACCACAGGAGAACTTCGACGCCCGCCTTCTCGAACTCCAAACCCAAGTCTCGGACCACCTGTCCCCCCTCCTCTCCGACTCCTCTTCGGTCGTCAAACGCGCCCTCCTCACCCACGTCGGTACCCTCTGCACCTTCTTCGGACCGGCTCGAGCCAACGATGCTATTCTCGCCCATCTCGTCACCTACCTCAACACGAGGGATTGGTTGCTGAGAGCCAAGTGGAACGAGGTCGCCGTCGAGGTCGCGGGATGTGTGGGAAGTCGTAGCTTGGAGGAGTATATCTTGCCGTTGATTACGATGTCGCTGGCGGGTGAGTGCTCTGCGTTATCTCTCTTGGAGAAGAGCCTTCGCTGACCGCCTTGACCTCGCTCGAGCAGACGCCGAGGAATTCGTCGTCGTCAAGGTGCTCGCTACTCTCACCACCCTCACCGAACGTCGCTTCCTCACCAAAGGAAAAACCTGGGAGCTCGTCGCTCAGATCACTGGCTTCCTCTGCCATCCCAACATCTGGATTCGAGAAGGTGAGTCTCTTGCGTCGCCGACTCGAACGATCGAGCTGACTCGTCTCTTCGCGCAGGGACCGCCGCTTTCCTCGCTTCCACAGCCAAGCGACTGAGCCCTACCGACTGCTGGTGCATCCTCTACCCCACCATCAAACGCCTTCTTCGCGCCGACATCAAGGAGATTACCGAGCTCGCGCTGCTCGACAACGCGAGGGAGCCCGTAAGTCGCTCGACATTCCATCTCGTCGATGAGCGTGCTAATCGTTCCCCTCTTTCTACAGCTTCCTCGTGTTATCTTCGAGGCGGCGGTGGCTTGGGCGGGGAGGTCGGGCAAGAGCAACTTTTGGTCCTTGCCGAGAGGATCGGCCAAAGGAGCGCCGAGGGATGCGGGAGTGAGGACAGATGAGTGAGCTTATCTTTCTCTCGAGAATCAAAGCCTCATAGACAGACGCTGACCGTTTGACGACGCACAGGGATCATGCTCAACTCGAGAAGATGCGCCAACTCGGCATGAAGCCCGAGGACGAGTTCAAGCTCAGCATGATGAGGGAGTATATCTCCAAGCTCGCCATCTCACGTCAAGCGTGCGTCCTCTGTTTCTCAAGGCGTCTGCGAGGAACATCTCGGTGTTCTCGACTGACCTCTTTCCTACACTAGTACCCCCTCACGCCTCTACGACGCCGCCGATTCCTTGACCCAATCCGGCGGCGCTCAGCTCCAGGACCTCGGCATCGTCCCTCAAACGATCTTCTTCAGCATTCGCTCTGCCGACGAGCTCTCCAACGAGGTTTCGAGGGAAGCCCACGCCCTGCAGCAGCAACACCTCCGATCGGATGGCATCTTTCGTCGCTTCTCGCTCGACACAACCCCAAGATCGCCCGGTTCCCTCGACAGGACCGTGCCGAGTCGAAACGTTAGTGGAGGACAACCGATCGAGGATTTGAGGAGAAGGCTCGCTCTCGCAGGCGGAGGGTCAACTACCTCGCTCAACAGCGGCGCGCTCGAGACCGCCAGCGTCGCCGCTTCCGAGGATGCTCAGTCTACTACAGGAGGCAAAGGAGCCATCCCCGAGCGACTCGACCTCCATCGGACGACTTCGCACGCTTCGACCGACATCTCGGACACGACCACCTCGACTCGAGGAGCCGATATCGTCGCTGCAGTACCGAGAAGTCGGGTACATCATAACGCCGTGGAGGTGGGAAGAGCGGCGCCGGCGGTGGCTGAGGACTCGACCAACGTCATGGGCTTGTTCAACGTCGATGCGAGGTATCGAGGGGCAGCAGATGGGGAGGAGGACGCGATGTCGGCGATGACGGGCATCGTTTCGAGTGCTCCGTATAGCAGGAGTGGAGGGAGGAAGCCCATTGCGGCGCAGAGGTTCGTGAGCACCTACGGTGAGTCGTTTCTCCCCCCTGCCGCCGAACAGCGATCGCCGAAAACTCACGCTTCTCCCCCTCGTCGCAGACGGCAACGACCCAAGCATCAAGCAGCTCCTCGAACGCGTCTACCTCGACAACTACCGCGAGCCCCTCCCCGAACTCGGCCCTCATGTTCCCCTCGGCATCCCTCGTCGTCGCGCCCTTCGCACCTCCTTCCCTCCCCGCGAGCGCACTCCCAGTCGACCCGAAGGCACTCTCATCGCTCACCTCGTCGAGCATACGGCAGCCA
This sequence comes from Leucosporidium yakuticum, assembly GCA_019775505.1. NCBI lineage: Eukaryota > Fungi > Basidiomycota > Microbotryomycetes > Leucosporidiales > Leucosporidiaceae > Leucosporidium > Leucosporidium yakuticum. Next base: position 104,166 of record JACWFO010000222.1, read on the forward strand.
TCACCGACATCCAAGTCGCCCCCGACCAGCTCTTCGTCGCCACGGGATCCGAGGATGGAACGGTCAAGATTTGGGACACGATCCGGCTCGAGAAGAACGTAACGAGCAGGTCGAGGCAAACCTTTCAGCAGGGCGGCAGAATCACAGCCGTGTGCATCGTCGAGCATTCGCATTGCGTCGCCAGCGCCTCCGACAACGGCACGCTCTGGATCCATCGAGTCGACGTCAGCCTCTCGGGGTCGATGCCCAAATATGGCAAGCAGCAGCTCATTAGGCAGCAGAACGCCGAGCAGCCGGGCGATTTTGTCACCTGTATCGCTAGCTACAACACCGGTGAGTCTTTTCCTCCCTCTTGAGATCTGAACGCCTCTCACCCGCTCTCCCCCTCCAGACACGACGACCAACCTCATCCTCGGCACCTCCCTCTCCTCCATCGTCATCCTCGATATCCGTACCATGCGCAACCTCCAAACTTTCGCCAACCCTCTTCCTTTTGGCCCCATCTCCTGCCTCTGCATCGACCGCAAGCGCGTTTGGCTCGTCGTCGGCACCGCTTCGGGCACCCTCACGCTTTGGGATCTGAGGTTCGGCTTGCTGCTGAGGAGCTGGTCGGTTACCAAGGGGAGGATTCACAAGATCGCCGTGCACCCTTGCAGGGGTAAGGGGAGGTGGATCGTCGTGGCCATGGAGGAAGAAGGCGCCGAGGAGAAGACGGGAGCGCTCGTCGCCGAGGTGTGGGATATCGATCGAGGGACGAGGGTGGAGGAGTTCAAGGTCGTCGGACCTGTGCCGGCTGTTACTCCTTCGTCACTGACGACCACATCGCACAAGGCCGTCCCCGCCAACGGCGACCTCGCCTCGACCTCGGCGCAAGAAGCAACGCTCAACCCCGCCGCCGCCATCGAAGCTCTTCTCTCCGCCTCCACCGCTCCTCCCAAACCTCGCACCCGCCTCTCCCTTCCCTCTTCCGCTGCCAACGAACAACCCACGCCCGCCCCGTCTCGCTCCCACCCTCCCGGCGTTCGCGCCTTCCTCGTCGGCACCGACTACTCGATGCAGAGTGACGCGCGCCCTTCTACGACACCGTCGGCCTCGGGCGGGCTGGTAGATGCTGGTGGTGTAGACGGAAAGAAGGAAGTCGGCTACCTGATTACGGGGGGAGAGGATCGGAAGCTCAGGTTTTGGGACTTGGGGCGGGCGAGCAAGAGTGCGGTGGTCAGCGGGCTAGACATCGACGACGAGGCTCCGACATTCAGGTGAGCTTCTCTGTTCTATCTTCACTTCTCTGAGCGGGACTGACCTGCCTCTCCTCGCAGCGTTCACACCAGCTCGACTCGGCCGAACCTCTTCCTCGAATCTCCCCCTCCCTCCCGCACGCGCTCTACCACCTCCAACCGTGTCCATCGCTCTACTCTCATCGCCAACTCGCAGCAGCAGCTCCTTCGTGGACATCAAGAAGCCATCACGGCGTTGGCGGTCATCGACTTGCCCTTCCGATGCGTCGTTAGTGGGGATAGAAGTGGTGTGGTCAAGGTGTTCGAGTAGCGAGGTGTTGAGTAGTATCGTGCAGTACACCTGTTGTTTTTCTAGGTCGATCGAATCGTTTCTTGAGGGTTGCTAACCTCTGCTCCCAACGTGGTCCTCGCTCGCTTCTGCGAAGAGAACGAAAGTATGTGTTGAAGAGCAAGGTACAAGAGCTACTACTATGCCTCCTCGTCGTCTCGCGATGCGTCTCCCCTTTTCAAACCTCTTCGTCCTTCTCCAATCGAGCGGGCATCCACCGAGCATCAAGGCGCCTGCCAACGAGAGAAGGTCAGCGTATTTTCTCGGTGAGCTCAAGCGAAGAGGAAGCTCGACACTCACAATGTAGGTGCGCCCTCGCGCCTCAGACGACAAAGAGGAGCCAAATGCCAGCAGCTTCGGCCTTCCTCTCGACCTCGGCTCTCGTCCTAGCGGTCCAACGAGCCAAGCTCGAGTCGACCTGGACGCACTGGAGGGATGGGGGAGGAGATCTCGGCGAGGGCGGCAGCCGAGTCTGACTCCCCGGCGGAGCGGAGCACCAACTCTTGGAGCGAGGCGAGGGATTGAAGTGAGGTGGCAGGGGGAAGATTGTGCTTCGTTTCGCCGGCCGTAAGAGAGTCGTAGGTAGTGTAGCCGAGCTCGAGGTGTCGGAGGCTGGTCATGGCCCCGATGAGCCGCTCAAATTCGGTCGAGGGCTCCCATCCATCAGGCGCCGAGAAGCGATGCAGGCGAGTAGCGAGGGGGAGGAGAGCCTGGGCCTCTTGAACCTTGGGGGGATGACGAATGAATGCTACGAAGCCACTTCTGACGGTGAGCGAGCGAGGAAGATCTGAGTCCTTGATATAGAGGAGGAGCTCGCGGATCATGTCGAGGTCGGGAACGATGTCGAGGTGCTGCAGGGCGACGCTGGGCATAGGGTCGAGCATAGAGGTCTCATTCCTAAACCGGCAACTCAGTCTGAGTGATCGCAGAACGGGCCAGGCGCGTAGGATCCTGCAAATCAGAGGCAGTCAGCAAGTGCTCGCCGAAACGACAGCGAAACTCGCCTGGAGAGCGTCAGTGCTTCTGGCAAACCCATGAACACCACCTCCTGCACCTCCTTGAGCTTCAACATAGCTTCCACAGCTTCCTCGTCGCCGTAGGCGAAGTCGAACCTCGAAACTCGAAGCAGCTCCAGCTTCGTGAGCGCCGAGCAGATCTTGAGGAGCTCTACCATAGCACCCTGAGCTCCGTACAGCATATCCTGGTTTATCGCGAGGCTCTGCACCTTCCCAGCCCGTCCCGCCTTGTGGAAGGCCTGCACGAGCGCCTCCGCCTGCTTCTCGGCAGCGACGGCGTACTCCCTCTGCTCTCCTGCAGCCTCTGACCACTGGCAGCTGACTTTCTGAAACGTCCATCTCAGCTTCTGCCTCTCAAACGGGTCCTCCTCCTCCATCGCGAGCTCGAGGATGCGGATGAGCGTCTCTGTTGGAAGAGCAGCAGCGGGCGAGTCTTCAGGCTGTCGAGGGCGGGTGTAGGTGGTTCTGGTAGGTTGCTGAGCTGCTTGAGCTTCCATATCGAGAGGTCGGCGGTGAGCGAAGAAAGCGAGGCGAGAGTGGGAGAGCAAGCGGGTGAGGGCGGTTCGAGCTGAAGTGAGGGGAGGGTCGAGAGGGGTGAGAGGGTGTAGATCGGCTGGGAGGTAGCTGGGAGCTGTGTTGATATCTAACATACGTTCTTGCGCATTCACTGCAGCGAGACGACTGCTCGTCGGAGCGTCGTCTGTGAGCTCCCTTCGCCGAGCTCTTTCTCAGCCTTGTCTGCCCCTTCCCTCGGTTTCCCGAAGACAGCTGTCAGCCTTTTTATAAGCTACACACTCAGTACCAACCTCCGAAAAGCACTGGCTGGCGCTCACCGCTCCCTCTTCCTCCGTTCCGTCGTCGCCCCTCCTCGGCGAACCTGTGCAGCTGTCAATGACAGCAAATCTGCTCTTCGAAGTTCTCTCTCTTCCCTTTCCTCGTCTGCTAAACTCCACCAACATGAACGCCCCGCCGGAGCTCCACTTCGGCCCAGCAGAGCTCGCTCGGCTCGCTCTACTCAAGCAGACCACCACTCCCGCCGACCTGGAGCCCGTAAGAGCGCGCTGGCGGGGCCAACCGCTAGTGCTCTATCTTTCACCACTCAGTTGGCCTTCGAGGCTTCCCGGTCAAGGCATGAGGAGACCCGCCGAGATGGTCGAGCTTCGGAAAGAGTACACGGCGGCGTTCCGCGCACGCACCGAGTTTGCTACGCTCTTTATGGGTGCCGATCCGTTCTTCACCGTCTCCTTGTCCACCTTCGAGGGCGTACGAATGGGGAATCGCCTGCAGGATGAGGGCCTCTGCCAGTGAGTCGGGCGAGCTCCAAGCCTCAAGTTCTACTCCGGCTGACGAACACGCCATCCATTAGTCTTATTGTCCAGCAGGGCAATACGCAGCTTCACCCTTCCACCTCTACGTTTCAAAACTGGCCGAGCCTGTATCGGACTCTCGTGCAGCCTGAGGAGGGTTCGGAGCTCGCTGCTCCTTCAACTAACGGCCGGCCGTTCATCAGGGTATGTGAGAGGGGTTCTCCTCTCTCAGATCTGTTTTGACTCTGCTTGCGTGTTCAAGCTGATGAGCCAGCCGCATACCTGTGAGTTCTCGGCTTAACGACTGGCGAGCAAACGCCGACCGCCGAACTGACCTCCTTCTCGTTTCAGCCGCGCTCTTGTACCGATATGTCGAGTATGTTGCCATGAGAATGGCTAAAGCTTGTCGGGCGAATCCGAGCGCAGCCTCACCAGTGATTTGGCTGGGCTACGAGGATTGGAACATGATTGTGAGTTGACTTTCGGCCCTTGCTACAGTCCAACAAGAAGTTCCCACTTCTCCGACCCGGAGGTGATACGATTGGAACAACCTCTTGCTGATATCCCCCTCTTCCCGTGTTCTTTTTGATCGCTTGCAGACCTTCTACGACAAAGCTCGGGTCGTGCTCGCCGCCAAAGAGTACGAGGAGGTGGGTTTCTCCCAGGTTTTGCGGTTCGAGCACCTTTGGGAGCGATGTAAAAACCGCTTTCTCCCTCTTTCGTCCTCTAGTATATTGGCAAGGTCGCCCACGCTCACCAAATGGGACTCGGCGCAAGCTCGGTCGAGGCTCCGTGGCATGTGAGTGAGGCTTTGACTGCAACGACGGTTCGCTGAGTGACTTCTTATTGATCGCTCAGCTACGCCTTCCACCCTTGGCCAGCTTGAGCCATCAGCACGCTCCCAACCTCACTTCGAGACAAGCTCGGCGGAGTGCAATCTCGCAAGAGAGCCTTCGCAGGCGGTGGACGGCGATGTAGGACTTTGTAGTGTTCTTTTTAAGGTTCCCGACGAGCTCCAGGTTGAGATTCGAGCATGCTGAAGACACGAAACGGCTTCGGCGAAGGGCAAGAAAGGGAGCGCCGAGAAAGGGGCTCGCCTGAATTGGAGTCGCTTTCACGAGAATCTAACTCTCTCCCTGCTCTCTTACTTTCTGCTCCATTACAACCCAAAGCAGCGCTCATTGCCCGCCTCCTCTATGCTCCCGCCTCCTTGGCCAAGGAGGGACGCGGTCGAGCGCTGCGCCTCTTTGCATCCCGCCCAAACTTCGTCTGCAGCTCAACATGTCGTACTCGCCCAGCAAGGAATCACCTCCCCTCTCTTCGCCTCGCACTGAAGGCACCTTCAAACGCCTCGTCCGTACGCTCTCGCGGTCACGCTCAACGAGGGAGAAGCGAGATGAGCCCAACGTCGCCACTCTTTCGCCTGGACGTGAGCTCCCGCCGAGGACTAGCAGCAAGAGCAGGAATGGTGGAATTAGCCCCGGCGCTGCTCTCAGCACCAGCCCTCCTCCTGGTGAGTCTACACTCGAGCAAAGAGGCGGAAGATGGCACGGACGCGAGGGGCGCCGTGCGGGGAGCGAAGGGTGGGATGGTGGCTGAAGGAGAGCGCGTAGGAGGTAGCAGCAGCTGGTCATGGTCATATCGGATGATTTGGAGCTGCCCACGCCCTCGTACAGCTCCTCAACGAGCGAGCGACGAGGACGGAGTCGCAAAACGGCGTGCCCGGGACGTCTTGACGGGAAGCAGGGTTCAGAAAACGAAGCTGTAGAGCTGTGCCGAGCTCGAGTGAAGCTGTAGGCTGCTCTGCTCGCCTACAGACGCCTGGCAGGGGCACCGCATCGCGCGCCGGCACGTGGTTCTTGTTGATTATCGCCATCAGCAGCCGAAGCAGCAGCTTGGACGACTTGCTAACCCTCACTACCACCTTGCAGACTCTTACTTCCCCAAACCACCTCGCGCAACTCTCCTCGACAGCGAGGCGAACGGCCGAGCAAGGCATCAGGACTCGATCGGCGCTCGGTGAGTCTTGTCACGTCGTTTCGCTCTGCTACCGCTCTCTGACGTCCTTCTACTTTTGCAGCGCCTCCGACGTCGGAGAGGTGACCCCCGGTCAATCCGCCCCGGGCGTCTCGTTCGCCCCTTCCAACGACAACGTCCGAGTTCGGACCAAGGAGGAGCTCGAAGGTTGGAATCCCGCCCCTCGTCGCACTCAATCGCAACGCGCTCCTCGTGGACCTCCAGTCTCGAGCGAGAACCGCAAGGTCTCGAACGGAGGGCTCAACAGGAGTCGTGCAGGCAGCGCTTCGGTCAAGAACTCGGACGGCTCGGAGGCGGGTGCGCTCAAGAATGACTCGGCGGCGGTGGGAGAGGTTAGGAGAGGAGTGCAGCTCGAGGACAAACCTTTGTCGAGGAAGACCTCGGTCAAGCGCGCTGCTTCGGCGATGAGGAAGGCCGCCGAGAAGGCTTTCACCTTTGAGCCGCTCGCCAAGGAGGAGGGAGAGAAGCGTGTGCTCATACTCATGGCGGATGGGTCGGAGGAGATGGAAACGGTCATTATCTACGACATCCTCGTCCGCGCTAGTCTGCACCCTACCCTCGTCAGCGTTTCGCCTCAGTTTAGCCCTTCTCAGAGCTTGCCTGTGGGTTCGGTCGCCTCTCGAGCGCTCGGTCGAATTCGCTGACCTCTTCCCTACTACACCACTCTCATAATCTCCTTCACCACATGCAGTACGTCACCCTTTCTCGCGGCGCCAAAATGATGGCCGACACTGAGTTCGAGACCCTCAAGCCCCAACATAAGGACGACTTCGATGCTCTGGTGCGTACTCCACTCCTCCATCTCTTTCTTTCGGCCTACTTCTGACTCGTTGCTATCCTACAGATTATCCCCGGAGGCGCCAAAGGAGCCGAGTGAGCTTCTTGTTCCCATCTTCCGTTTCGCCACGGCTCTGCCCCTTCCCTCCCCCTGATTCCCTCCGGCGCTGACCTGTTCTTTGCGCTTTATCTCTCTTTTACTCTCCCTCTGATCTCACAGACGCCTCTCGCAAGACCCCGACGTTCAAGCCCTCATCCGCGCCTTCTTTGAGCAAGGCAAGCTCATCGGCATGATCTGCGCCGGTTCCCTCGCCGCCAAGACGAGTGGCATTGCTCTCGGTCAACGCTTGACTTCGCACCCTAGCGTCAAGGGAGATTTGGAGAAGCGTGAGTCGTCTCGCAGTACTTGGAGAGCCAGCCGAGAGGGAGTCGAGCTGACCCTGCCTTCTTCCTTCCCCTCGCGAACAGACTACCGCTACTCCGAGGATCGCGTCGTCGTCAGCGGTAACCTCGTCACCAGGTGCGTCTTCATCTCGCCTCGCTCTCCTCTCGCTCGAGCAGGTGCTGACTGTCTCCCTCGCGCTCCTTCTCTCCCTTCTCCCAGTCGTGGACCCGGTACTGCGATGGAGTGGGCTCTTACCATCGTCGGTATTCTCGGTGGTCAGGCAAAGAGGGAGGAGGTCGAGGGACCAATGTGCTTGTAGGTTGAGCACGAGGGACGACTTGCTAGAAATACGGACACTTACACCGAGAAGGAGGGCCGCTTTCGGGACAGCCCGCTGTACAACTATAGCCACTTTGATTGACTTGCATCGGAATCCTAATTCTTACTGATTTCAGCCTCGGATCGCTCAGAGAGCTGTCTTCTCACGTCGAACCCGAAGCGCGGTCTCATCTCTTGCCCTCCTCCACTTCGCCTCGCTTCTCAACGCCGACTCAAGATGAGCCGCACGAGCAGCAACAAGCGTTCAGGACGACGATACAACCCCTACCAACAGTCAGGCGAGCCTACGTCAGGCCGTCGCCCGTCCAAGCGCGAGAGGAAACGAGGAAGCAGGTGAGCGAGCTGCTGGGCGCTCTGGGTCGAGGTGGGGAGAAGATCGAGCAAGAAGTGATCCTATTTGACCTACTACACAGCTTCAAACCACCCTCCGAGCGCGGTTTCCGCTCCGTCGCCCCTGGCAGCTCGTAAGCCTTCGACTTGCTCGATCTCTCTCGCTCCACCCGCTGACTATCGCTCGTCTTTCCTCCACCAAGCAGCTCTCGCCTCTCCCGCCGTCATGCCCGCGATAATCAAGATGGGTACGGTACACTCAACTCGTACGAGCTGCATCAAAAGCGAAGGACGAGCAAGCCGGCGATGGGACGGAAGGCGAGGACCAAGTGCGCGGTCGCGGCGTTGAATCGTAGGGAGAAGGAGACGGAGGAGAGAATGTTTAAGGATGAGGCGGAGGTACTCGTGCTCGATGATAGCGACGAGAAGGAGGGCGGGGAGCAGCGCGCCGAGGGAGCAGTTGAGGACTTGGAGGATGAGGAGCAGGATAAGTTCGAGGAGGACGAGGAGGATTTCGACTTCCAACAACCCGAATCGTACCACACTGGACAGCAGCCTCTCTTCCGCGCCGCCTCCCCTTCCCTCTCGCCTACCCTCTCTCCCTCCCGCTCAACTTCTCCCCTCGCCGAGCACGCCGAAACTAGCTTCGATCTCGAACTCAAGCCTCACCTTCCTCCTCACCTCTACGCTCGCTACCTCGATCGCCAACATCCCCTTCTCTCCCAAGTCGGAGAAGGAAGGGAGAGGAGCCCAAGGAGGGTTCGCTTCGCTTCGCCCGAAGCCGAGTTTTGGGGAGGGGCATTTAAGGATGGAGACGGGGACCTGGGAGGTCCGCGCAGAAAGAAGTACAAGGAAAAAGGGAAAAAGCGAGCGAGGGATGAGGAGGTCGAGGAGGAGGAAGCTCTCGTTTATGGCGAGGGGGGCGCCGAGTTCGATGAGCCATCGCCGAGTGAGGGAGAGGACCATGAGACGCCGCAGATGGCTGCTTGGAGGGCTGCTATGAGGAGGCAGAAGCACATGGATAGGTAGGATACTCTTGAGCTGTAGCTTGATAGGTGCAATTGCTTTGCTTTCCGACTTCTCGCTCGTCGCGCGTTGTGAGCTGTTCGCTGAGGCGGTCGGCGAGCCGTTCGCCTGCTCCTTTACGAGCCAATCTTGCTCACTGCTGTGCTCTCTCAGCTCTCTCAGCTCTCGAAGCCCTCTCACTGCTGTACTTTTTCACTCTCAAATCCCTCTCGACACATTCGAAACGAGCGAAAAAGCGAATGAGATTTCCAAGGAAATGAAATTAGGCAGAGGCGGACGGAGGCTATGTGGCTTAAAAGAGGAGGGAAAGGGTCCGTAGGGGGCATGGTAAGGCTTCGACATAAAGAGGAGATCTTGAGAGCTCTAAGCGTCTATGGGGTCCACGACTCGAGCTTGGTTTGCGCTAGCTTTTCGAGTTCGGCGCTAGCTTAAGCGAAGAGGGCGAGTCCGGCGACGAGGGCACCGGCGACGAAGCTGTGTGGTGAATACGAGTCAATTTGAGAGCTCGAGCGAGGCAGCGAGACGACTCACGAGCCCTGAACGAGGGTGTTGGCCGACGAGGCAGGGGACTCGGTGGCCGAGGCGGCGGCCGAGCTGTTGAGAATGACGGGTATCAGCAGGGCTCGGAAACGACAGTAAGCAGAGAGAATCTCACCTGGCGTCCGAGGCGGCGCTGGCGGCGGTCGAAGTGGCTCCGCTCGCGGCCGAGCTGGCGGCACTCGAAGCCGAGGAGGCCTTCGACGAGGCTCCCGAGGCAGCGGAGGAGGCACCCGAGGTAGTTCCAGCTACACGCGATGTAGACGAGGAGGCGGCGCCGGCAGCAGAGGAGGAAGCTGGTGAGAAGGGTCAGACCGAACGGGTTGAGTTTTCGGCGAATGGGACTCACCGGCAGTGGTGGTTCCAGCGCCCGTGGCCGATGCATCCGACGAGCCACTAGTAGCAGCTGCTGATCCGATAGTGGAGACCATGGTGGAGGAGAGGGTGCTGTGGGAGGACAAAGTCACTCAACGCCGCGAGAAGGGGGCAAGCGGCGCGCGAGCGAGCTCACCAGGCGGAGGCGCCAGCCTGGGTTCCGACAGTCATCGCAGCCGTGGTAGCAGCATCTCCAGTGGTGTCCTTCGAGTAGAAGCAGCCAGGTTAGACTCGAGCGACTCGGCGGCAACGAGACGGATGGGACTCACATCGACGATCTTTCCGATGATGGAACCTCCCTGTAGGTGTAACGGAGTCAGTATCAATAGTATCGTGCGTAGGGAATTGATGCTGCTCCATGACGTACAGAGGCAGCGTTGACGGTCCAGGAGATCTGTGCGCGAAGGGAGGCGGTCAGCTCGGCGTTCTATTTAGTCTGTCTAGAACACTACATACGGATGCCGATCCAGCGGCGACGCCGTAATAGAGGGCGAGCTGATCGAGGGAGGTAGCGTCGTAGACTGTTGTTGAGTGACGGCGACGTAAAGTCAGCGAACAGCGATCTTCGGCGATGGCGCTCGCCTCGCGCCGGTCAAAAAAGGGCGAGGAGTACTCACAGGAAATAGTGCAAGTGGTGGTTGTCTCGCAAGTGTAAGCTGGTGCAGGATAAGAGGAAGAAAAAAACATGGCCCGTGGGTCAGCTCGCGCCCCTTCCCCTCGACTGGCCGTCCTTCACTCGCTGCTCAAGGAGGGGACGTGAACTTACGGAAGGCGGCGACCACACATGAGTAGATGCCAGCTGTGTTGGCGGAGTACCGAGCAAAGGGTCAGCGTCAAGAAGTGCGCAGCGAGCTCAAGCAGCGAGGGAGATTGAGCCAGTGCGAGAAGGGGATAGGGAGCGTACTGGGCTGGCTGTTGGAGGGTGCAGAGAGCGTCAGTGAGCTGGATACAGGCTGATTGAAGCTGGAGCGTCACCTACTTGATGAGCAGGTCGGCCGCTGCAGTGCCGACAAGAGCGGCGGAAGCGAAGAGGAGGGGGAGAGTGCGGACCATGTCGAAGGAGTAAAGGTGCTGTCGAGTACTGTAGTCGAGTGGGATTAAAGCTTGGAGCTGGAAGCTTGAGCGGAGGGAGTGCTCAGTCGAAGTCGAGTGAATGGCAGGAGGGAGAAAGACGAACGGCGCTTGCAGGCCGAGCTCACAGAGGGGGCAACCACTCGCTCCTCTTCTCATCACAGCGCAGTCCTCCTCCCGCGCGCTCCGAGCTGGCCCAGCTCGTTTATAGCCATCTTAGCTTCTCGATTTGGTGTATGATGTGATACAAGATGAGCAGTTACTGAAGGCCGCCGAGCTGCTGCTCCCTTCGCCGAATCCCTCTGCGAATGGCCTGCGAAAGCGGCGATGCACCTCCCCAGCCCGCCCAGCCTCGAAAATCATCTCAAGCTCCCTCGGCAAGGGATCTGACCGCTCTTAGGTCACGTACGTTACGGCCCGAGAGCAGACGATTTCCATCGCCGAGTTTCACTTTCGTACTTCGCGCTGCATTGGTCGACGTTCTCGCTCGCTCTTGAAGTAGGAATCTTCTCTACTCGGCTACAGGTCCTTAGCCACCCTCGCGAACGAATGATGATGTCCATGTCACGGCCAAGTATAAAGAGGCCCTCGCGCGAGAGGAAACTGCTCGGCGCAAAAGACCATGCAAAAGAGGTACACGTCTTCTAGTTATACGATGCAGTCTAACCTCTCGATGAGAATGATTTGCTTGCTCGCTTACTCACTCAAACGACCAGCGTTCAAATGAGGAGAGCGGCGACTCCAGCTCCGACGAGAGCGAGGGCGGCGCTGGGAAGGCGAGGCGGGGCGAGGTCAGCTCCTGCGCGTTTCGAAGGGAGGAAAAAGGTCCAACTCACGTTCCCTGAGCCATCTTGGAGGCTCCCGAGTCGGTACTCGACGAGCCGGCGGCGGAGCTGTTTCGGCGCAGGAGTAAAGCGAGGGCGGGGGGGCGAGTAAAACGGTCAGCGAGGTCGGTACAGAGCAGAATATGACCTCAAACTCACGTAGTAGCGTTCGCGGTGCCGGCCGAGGTGGAAGAAGCAGCCTTGGCCGAACCTGAGGTCGCCGAGCCGGTCGATCCAACGGTGGAGGTGACGCCGTCCGAGATGGAGTCTGTGGGGGTGAAGAAGACACGATGAACTATTGATACTCCCCTAGAGGAAGTGAGGCCAATGAGAAGGCCTACATCCGAGGTTCTCGTCGCTGCGAAACGGGAAGGGCCGGTCAATCCCAAGTCCGAAAGTCGTCTTCAGCAGGCTGGCAAAGAGATCTCACCAGGTAGAAGCTCCTTCCCCGACGATGAGAGCTCCACTGTAGCGTTTGAAGACCCGAGTCAGCGAGCTGGAAGAGCACGGCGAAGGTAGAGCACCTTGGCTCACGAGTAGTTGGGGTTTCCTCCCTCGTCGTAGATGTAGGCGGTGAGGTTGGTTCCCTGTAGGAAGTCAAACGTGTCAGTAACAATTAGTCGTGGTTCATCGCATCTTCCTGCGTCCTTCAAAACTCACAGCAGACTGAAGCATCGAACGCCGAGCGAAAAAAAGGGGGGATGACCGCCGAACAAAGAATCGAGATTGGCGCTGATCAGCTTCCATGCCTTCTCCTCGCTCATCTCACTACGAAGCAAGTTACTGCTCACGACATAAGGAGCCCAAGCGACCGATCCCGAAGCCTCACTAAGTCCCTGGAAGATGGCATAGCTACTTCCACTGTCGTTGGAAGGGCGCATGGCCATCATGCAAGGAGTAGCGAGGCAAGTGTACTTGAATGCAGCGGTTTGGCAGTGGTTGAGGACGGGGGAACCGACCTGTGACGTTCGAGTTGGAGCTAGAGGGTCAGCTCTCTCTCCTCGGTCTAAAGAAATGAGGCCGAAGTGTAACTCACGGTAGCAGTGTCAGAAGTGGCGGCGGTGGCGGCGGTTGAGGTTGAGGACGCAGCGTTCGCGGACGAGGCCGTAGCGAGGAGGGCGGTAAGAGCGACGGCGGAGAAGGAGAGCATGGTCGGTCTGTCGGGTGATTGGGTGGAGAAGGAGAGGTATGAAGGAAGGGGAGATGGTAGTGCTGAAGAGCTGTAAGGTGGTGGTAAGAGTGAAGTGGGTGCTGTGAAGGGGCGAGATGCAAAGTCAGCGCAGGCGGACGGGGAAGAGGCGTTCGCTCGAAGGGGAGGGGAGGGGAGGGGGAGAGGGGGAGCGAGCAGCGCAGAGAGTCTACTACAGCAACTGCGAACTGCTGCACTGTACAGACAACTCACAGTAAGGTGTTGAAGAAGCTCAAAAGTCGAATGTGGAAGGAATCCAAGCCAAGTTCTCGATGAGCGAGCTGGACGGACGGCGAGGGGGAGGGCCCGACTCACTCGACTCCTCGTCAAATCGTTGTCGCTCCCCCTGCGCAGGCCTTCCCGCATCGCTCTTTCTTCCTCCTACCACTCACCTCGTCGTAACCACGTCTGCGCCGCTACTCGTCTACATCTTCGCAGCCGACGACCAGGTCGCCCCCTTTCCCTCCCCTTCTTCGGCGATGAGCCGTCGCTCGCCGACTTCTACTTCTCAACTCGCTGCTCGCCCAACATCGAAGAGGTTGGCCGGGGGAACAAAAACTGGATGGCAGAACAAGTAGGAGAGAGAGAGAGGAGGACTAGACTAGGGAGGGCTTTAAGTTAGGGGTAGGAGAGGTATGTAAAAACGGGGGAGTTGAACGAGGGGGGTGGGTGGTAGGGAGGCGACTTGGAGTGTCCATGATCCGAGACGCCTTGGGGTTATGTGTTTGCTGTGGGAGGAGGAGACCGGGAATCGTTGCTGAAGCTGAGAGAAGGCTTAGGCGACGATGGCGAGGGCGGCAGCTCCGAGGACGGCGAGGCCGGAGAGGGCGACCTTGTTGGCTCCCGAGGCGGGGGTCGAGGAAGCGCTGTAAAGGAGGAGAGGAGGAGAGAGGTCAGCTCGGGACGCGAGGTCTACGGCCGAGTTGACGGGCCACGAAGGGAGGAGCGCCGAGGGAATCGAGCGGGAGGACTTACGAGGGAGCGGCCGAGGAGATGAGGGAAGCAGCGCTCGAGGAGGCTCCCGAGGCAGCCGAGGAAACGGCCGAGGTGACCGAGGAGGCCCTGGACGAGGCAGCAGAGGAGGCCGAAACGGCGGTCGAGACAGCGGCCGAGGACGAGGCGGGAGCCGACGATGCGCTCGAGGAAGCGGGGGCGGCGGAAGAGGCGGAAGAGGCGGAAGAGGCGGGGGCAGCCGAGGAGGAGCCAGCGGCCGAGGACGAGCCAGCGGCAGACGAGCTTCCACCGCCGATGCACGAGGTCGAGGAGCCGGCGAGGATGGTAACGGGGGCAGAGAAGGCCGAGGTTCTGTTGTGGTGGATGGAGAAGGTTAGCTGGCTCGGTTCGAGCGCACACCAGCGAGAAGGAGCTCACCCAGTGTTGTCGGTGACCTTCATGGTGACCGAGGTTCCGGCGGCGATGTCGACGATCTGTAGAGGGCGATAGAGGTGAGTTTTGAGTTTCTCGACGAGCCGAGGGAACCACTTACCCAGGCGTCGGTGGTAGCGGTGGTGGGCTGCTCGCCGATGGTCTCGAGGGCGCTGTTTGAAGGGGCGAGATGGGTCAGCTTCCGAGTCCTGAGCATCGCTAATCATCTTCCAACATTTCGAACTCACGCAGCGGCCTGGTCACCTCCAGGGATAACCGAGACGAAGTCTGTTGAACGAAGGAGCAAGATCGACCAATTGAGCGCCCGGCCCCACTCGCGCGCTTCTCGAGGGTTGAGCGAGGTGAGTAGAACTTACAAGGAGCCTCTCCTCCCGACCAGGTGAGGGCGTAAGGCTGGCAGGTGATGAGAGCGGTGGGGGTGTTGATGAGGAGGGCTGGCGACGAGCGCGAGAGAAGAGCGAGGAATGAGAGCGGAAGGGGGGGAGCGGGAGAGGAAAACAGATCAGCTAACGCTCTTCGTCGCGTTTCTTCTGTAGGTCTACAGGCATGGGCGGTCTCCTACGCCACTACGGCTCCTCCGCCGTTGGTCGCCATGGCGCTGCAAGACGAGCACAAGACCTAGTCGATGCCGAGGGAGGGCTCCTGCGTGGCTCCAACTTGGCGCGCTTGCGCTCGCTCGCCACTGTCCTGCAAAGGTTGCTACTGGTCGTAGGAAGGTGTTCTACACCTGTAGCATCCCCTGCGTCGAACGAGGCGAGCGGGGATGTGCTACAGGTCGCTCGGAAGCCGAGGAAAGCCATGTTGGGTCAAAGCGGGCTTGAACTCACCCTGGGCGTTGGCTCCGACGGCGAGGAGGGCGGCAGCGAGGGTAACCTTGGTGAACATAGTGTAGGAGAATTAAAGGGGAGAGGATTAAAGAAGCGAGGCGAGCGAGAGCGGGAGGAGCGGGAGAGTTGGGAAGGAAGGAGAGAGAGAGGGAGAGCTGGGTGAGTTCGCTCGCTTTCGCTTGTTCGACTTCTCGATTCGGCCAACTCGTTCCGATCCCAATTTCAGTTTCACCACCTCCGCATGTCTCTCTCTCTCGTCCTCTCTCGCTCACCTCACCTCACCTCACCTCTTCTACAGCTCGGCTTTGGCTTGCAAAAGCCCCTCTCGGCTTTCCTCTGCTTCCTCATCTTCAATACCAACACTCTGCACTCAAAATCATCCAACACAAGCTCCAACGCAGCTCCAGTTTGCCGCTCCTCCCCCTCAAGCTCCACGCCACGCCTTGCCCCTCTCGTCTTCTCCTTCTTCTCGCTCTTTTCCACTCTTCCTTTCACGCGCCCAAACCACTTCTTTGGATCGACTACAAGGAAAACCGTCCGTGCTGCTCCTTCGTTCTCTATTCCCTTACAGCTCGCTCTCACCGCCTCAGCTTCTCAAAAGCAAGGCCGAGCCGGTCTGGCTCTCTCGTGCCTCCTCCCGCCTTTGCGATCGCCGCCACAAGCTCGCAGCGCCGTCTCATCCCTTTCCTTAACGTTACTGCTATCCTGCTCTCTCGCTTTCTGTAGCTCGGTACAAGCTTCGTTCAACAGAGAGGATCGCCTTCCATTCGCGACGCGACGTCGCTCGGGGCTCTCGGAGCAGTCGTCCTGATTCGCGACGGGGAGGCCTCTTCGGCCGAAGAAGCGCGCGCGAGGATAGCTTTCCCTGCTCACATCCGGTATACCGAACCATCTCGAGCTCGACCAAACCGCTCGTTAACCGAAGGTGAGTGTCTTCCCTTCGAAGCTCGGTCTTGCTCGTCGACTGCGAACTGGGGATGCCCTTCGGCGAGAGGCGTTCCAGGTGGATCATGAGGAGGAGGAGGAAGCTTCTTCTTGCACAGGTTCGGTCGCCGAGATCATGTTACGGTTCTGTACGGAGAGTCCTCTCTCGGCTCTTCCGACACTCGGCGGCTCGAGCGTCGGCTGACCTTTCTTCTCGCTTGGAGGTCGCTGCAGCACAGCGCTCTCGCTCGACACCATGCTCGCATTATCAACATTCTCTGTTCACTCATGTCCCGAGCTTCATCCCCCTCGTTCGCGGTTAGCCTTGGCGCCTGCGCCTGCGAAACTGCGACGAGGCGGAAGGCGAGGGGGAAGAAACGCCGAGCTGGGCACATGGGGGAGGGAGGGTTGAGAGGGAAGTCGAGCGGGAGGGGATGTAGATTTATTGGTCATGCTGTGTAACTAGAGGGTTTGCCTCGGGTCAGGGAGCTAAAGGCGAGGCCGCGAAGCGAGCAGCGAGCAGCGAGCGCCGAGCGCCGAGCGTGAGTTCAACTTCGGCCAAGGAAAGGATAAAGAAGACGCTCGTTTACAGGCGCGAAAGTCCTACACAATAAGCTACATATACTCCACTCTACATCCACCCCCTTACTCCCTCCTCATCATCATCGTATGACCCGACAACTGTTCCTCCCCCTCCTCTCGGCGTTGAATTCCATCCTTCTCTCCGCCAACACCATAAGCAACCCCCGCCGCCTTTCCGAGCTCTTCAGTAAGATGAGAAGTTTGTCTCTTTCTCCTCCTCGAGCGAAGAAGAAGGAGAGCAGTCCCTACACCGAGAGCTGCTACCCCGCCGACTACTCCACCGGCGATGGCGCCCGTGCTGTGTGTGAGGGAGAGGAGGGTCAGCAGGAGGAGATGGTGAAAGAAGGGTCGAGACATACTTGGAAGGCCCCGTGGAAACGGGAATGGAGGTCTCTGAGACGCCGCTGGCGGTGGGAAGGAGGGAGGTCGACCTTTCCGAACGCCGAGTAGTCGTCGGTGGCGTCACGGAGGAAGGGAGAGTTGAATAAGGGGCAACGGGTATCCCAGCTCCCACCGCGCTACTCCCTACCGCCTCCGAGGTAGTCTCCACAATCGTCGTATCGGGAGCAAAAATGGTCTCGTCGACGTAGACGATGGAATCGCTCGTGATGGTATAGGTTTGGGTCGTTGCTGAGAAGTCTGTAACCAACTCAACATCAGTTGCTGCTTCTCGAGCTTCCCGAACGCAGAATAGACGACTCACCTTGACCGAAAGCGAGCTGGACTGCAACGCCGAGGATGAGCGCGAGGGCGTGAAGGCGGGAGAGAGGCATGATGGTGTGTAGCGCTCTGGTGCTCGGTAGGTTGATTCGAGTTTTGAGCAAAGAAGAGGAAGAGCGAAAGAGCAAAGGGAAGCAGCAAGCAACCTGGCTACTTTCCCTTCCCCTTCCCGAGCGAACTTCTTCTTCCCGGTCGCCCAGCCTTTTTCCGACGTCTGCGAAGGCTGTTCGCATATGTGCTCGGGCATCGCCTCAAACGCACAGTGAAGCGAGCCGGAGCAACTCGTGCCGTATGGAGCGAGCTGTAGCGAAGCAGCCCGAGCCTTCCCAGCGCGAAACGCGGCGCCGAAAGCTGCCCCTACACCAGTCTAGACACCACAAGAGCAAGCGAGTGTGCTTGATATGATAGAGGATACGGTTTCGAGTCCATCCGGAGTCCAGAGAAGCGCCCACGAGCTCGTCGAAAGCCTGCAAGATGGGCGAGGAACGGCGAGCCGGCCAGACGTCCTTCGAGCAAGCGCTAAGCGGCTGATAATTGAGCTGAGTTGGTGTAGAGTCGTTCGGTAGCGCATTGAGATACAGAAGAGCCTTGAGGCCGAGCGACGAGGCGAGAGAAATTGACAAGTAAGCGGGCTAAAGCAAAGCCTTAGAAGTCTCGAATTCCTCGCTTGCTCAGCTCTCCCTCCTCCCACACGCCTCCCCTCGCCTCGAGTCCACCTCTCACCCTCGCCACCTCTTCCCCCTTTTACACCCTAATCAACCTACAGCCTACCATGTCGATGAGCCTTGACCAGAGCCTGGACGACATTGTCGCCGCCAAGAAGGCCGGATCGCGCAACAACCAGCGTCGTCGTGGACCTTCGAACCGTGGAGGAGCCGCCGCCAAGGGAGGAGAGGCGCCCGTTCAGCAGCAGCAGCAGAAGGGAGGTAGGCAGCCTAGGCAACAGCAGCAGCAGCAGCAGGGAGCCGCTTCTCAACTGCCCGCGTTGGGAGGCGTCGTTGGTGACAAGGTCATCGTTTCCAACCTCCCCGACGATGTTAACGAGGCTCAGGTTAGGGTGAGTACTTCTCTTACTCTTTAGCAATGTAGGCGAACACGTAGGGGAGTAGGGGAGCGTGTAGAGGTGCAGAATAGGCCAGCCACGTGTGGAACCCTCAAAGCTGACTCGGAATGCGCCCTTTGTTCGCGCGTTTATCGACTTACAGGAGCTCTTCACCACCACCGTCGGCCCTACCAGCTCCGTCTTCCTCGCCTACAACAGCAAGCAGAAGAGCACCGGTGTCGCCACCGTCACCTTCCGCAAGGCTGCCGACGCTACCAAGGCATATCGCGAGTACAACGGCCGCCTCATCGACGGCAGTGGGTCTCTTCTTTCACTTCCCTTCTCTTTCCCTTCCCTTCTTTGCAGTGCGGAGGCTCGCGTACAGCGTTGGACGTAAGAGCGCGTTTGCAGCTCTCGCATTCAGCTCAGCCCAGCCCGGAAACGCGCAATGCGTGCTATCGACTAGCAGCCGGCTCGCTCGACGACGGTGGAACAGCTCGACTCAGCAGACACGCTCTACAACGAGTCGGATCTCGCGACGACAGACGGCTGGATCCCCCCGACGCTCAACCCAACGGTGGTTCGACGAAGGAAGAGCGGCCGACCGCCTCGCTACGATAGCAGGCAGGCAGGCGAGGAGCGCGAGCAGCAGCCTCGAGTCGGCGTCCTTGGCAATCCAGCAGCAATCGGGGGAGTCAGGATTTCGCCCTGCGACACGATTCGGGCTCGCTTTGCTCGAGAGTCGGCAAGCCCTCGAGGATGGGGTTGACCTTTGCGTCCCCCTCTCGCTAGTGGCTCCACTCGATGATGCTCGCTATCCGCGCGCCCGCTCGTCAATGAGCGTGGCAGGAGATTTCGACCTACCAGGTTCGACTCCGGTGCAGCGGCCTTACGTCCCCCTCCCCTTCGGCTCGGCTCCTACCGATGGACGATTCGTCTCGACCTTCGCACTCGCACTGTCAACTCGTTCAACCCTCAATGAACAACGTCTGACGAATCGCACCCCCTCTCTCCTTCTCCATCTTCATCATCCTCATCGCACAATCAATAATCGCCAAACTACCTCCCCGCCAACGCCCTCCCCCATCTCCTCAACTCTCGCCGCCGCCCTCCCCTCATCTCAACTGGACAACACTACCTTTCTCACCACCTCCTACTCTTCCATCTCCCTCCTCGGACGACTTCATCGTCATCAGAGCGCGCCATGAAGGTCGAGATTGTGGTCGACCCTTCCCGTGTTCCCGCCGCTCCCCTCGCCGCTCGTCTCGGTGCCGCTCCTCAGCAGCCCAAGGTCGTCTCTGCGTGAGTTTTGCCTTTCTTCGCCTCATCTACAGCTTCGAGCGAGCGCTGACCTTTCGTCTTCTCTTCCTCCCCTCTTCCTCCGAACTCTCGGCTCCTCTCCCCTCGCCTCTTCCTTCGCACGTCCTCCATGCACCTCCCTTCCTTCCTCTCTTCACCACCACCAGCACCGTCGCCGCCGCCGGAGGATCCGCTCGTCAGCCCCGTCAGCCCGGAACCGGAGGACGTCGTGGAGGTCGTGGAGCTGGAGCTCGTTCGGCTCCTAGGCCCAAGGCTACCGTCGAGTCGCTCGATGCCGAGATGAGCGATTGGCAGGCGAACGCTGGAGCCGATGCCGCTGCTCCTGCTACTACCGCTTAAGCGCGAGTTTGGGTCGGATTAGGTGAGTTTGAGCTTTGCCCTCCCTCTTTCAAATGGAAAGGGACTGGTCGCTGACCCTGATCGTACGTACAGGTTCGGTCTAGGTGGGAGTCGCGTGTAGGAGAGTGAAGGCGTGAGGGTGTATCAGCTCGAGGAGGATAGGTTACTCGGCGAGTCGAGAAGGGGGGAACGGTCCTCCTTCGTGTATGTTCCTTTTGTTACAACGAAATGCCAATAGTGGGCGTATAGGGATACTCGCTTGGTTGGTGTGTGCGTGCGAACGAGAGGACTGGAGTTGGGCGAGCGTTGCGAAGCGAAGCGAACTGGCAGGGAACGATCGCCGAGAAGTGATTGCTGCTAGCCGCGAGAGCTGAGTAGCTCTTTGGGCTACTTTGAAAGTCCTTCAAAGCCCTTGCTAGCAGCTCCGACCGCTCTACTGCACCTCTCTCAGCCTCTCTCCGAGACCACCACCTCAGCGAACGAGCCGCTCCCACCTCTTGCTCTCTTCCTCTTGAGCTCGTTTCCTTGTCTCGCTCGTTTTCGACTCGCTCGTGCTTACCAGCGAGATGGATCGTCCTCGTCGTACTCCACGTCGCTCTACTACAGCTGCAGCACCCGCTCCCGCGCCCTACCTTCGCCCTCAGCAGCCTGCAGACTCTCCCGCAGCTTCCCTCCCCACCGAGACGCTCAAGCAGATCCTCGATCTGTCATTGAAGGATTTGAAGCTCGGAACGGCTCAAAAAGCCCGCCTCGCGTTCGGACGAGTCGCTGTACACTGGTGGAGCGTGGCGGAGATCAACAAGCAGGCCGTCGTCAGGAGCTCATCCAAGGCCGAGAAGCTCGCCCAAGCGATCAGGAAGCACGGAAAGAAGTCTCCTACTACTGTTTACCTCAAGATCGAAGCGCTCGGAGCTGGAAGAGGTCAACGTGCCGCTTCGCTGCTGAGCGCCTGCCGAGGACTCGAGTTCCTCCAGCTTCGCATAGTCGCTGGATTTCCGCTCGGACGGCAAGACGATCTACTCGGAAAGCCGCTTTACGAGGCCCTCCAGTCGTTGAGCAGCCTCAAGACGGTCGTATTGCCCGAGCGAATTCAGCTGACCTCGGCGACCTTCTTCGGGTCTGTGGCCTCTCAACACTCGTCTGATCGCAGAGTGCTGACATTCAATCTCTATAGATTGCTCGCCAGCTGGACGAGACTCGAGGTCTTGCGTGCTTCCGAGCTCTCCCTCTCGGATTCGGGAGGCGCTGCCCCTTCCGCCGAGAATCTCCCCTCCTTGACGACTCTTCGCATCCCTCTCGGACCCTCGCTCGCTCATGCTCGACACCTCGAACCTCTCCTCGCAGCTTCGAAGAGTACAATCAGTCACCTCGCCTTCGGCCCCGTAGAGGTCGAGCTCGGCGACGAACTCCCTACTGCCGAGCAGTTCGCCTTCCTCTTGCCGGTCGCTCCTCGCCTCAAATCCCTCGAAATGTACGACGGCGCTCAGACTTTCACCAACGACTGTTTGGAAGCCGTTATCGATGCTCTTAAATCGGTGGAAACCCTCACAATCGGCTTCAGCGGTCACGACGCCGGTACTCTCTTCGGACGCTTGTGCCGTCTCCCTCAACTCAAATCGTTCAGGCTTCGACAGGGTCGAAGGGTGCTCAGGAGTTCGCTCTCGAGCGTGACGGCTGATGGTGTAGTCGCCTTCCTTCAGCGGACGACCACGCTGCGCTCACTCAAGCTGCCGTCCTCGTTCGCTTCGAAATGGTGGTCGTTTGGCGACATTGCCGAAGTCACGGCTGAAGCTGTCGAGAATGAGGTCGAGCTCAAGTTCGGAGTCGACGCCCAAGCCTGAGCGTGAGTAGAGGAATCGTCGCGAGCGAAGAGCTCGGGATTGGCGCTGACCTTTGGCTTCGTTCGCAGCGATCGCTGTTGAGTGGAGTCGCTCCGAGAGAAGGAGAAATCTGAAGAGCCCGTTGATACTGAAGCCCTCTGTCTGTTGATTTGGCTACCGCCGGTTCGCGAGCTGAGAGCACGAGCAGTCGGAGGCTGGGCTCGCTGTCCTGAAGCTGCTGTTGAGGCGCCAGAGCTTCTTAAAAGGCTCATTCCCACGCTCTGTAGCCTTCCAAGAACCGAAGCTCACGTCCATCGTCTCTGAAGCGCGCTCTGCGAAACGCCGCTGCGCCGAGCTTGCCTCAAAGTGAGGCTAGGAGCATGTTGGTGGCCTAAACTGGCAAGGGAGGTATGCTGAAGCTAGTATAGTGAAATCGAGGAGCGTCAGCGGATGCTCTCTACCCTCAATCTCACACTCACATGCCACGGAACGTCGACCGAGCTTGCGCCGAGTCCCATTTGTCGAGCGTGGGCGACTTTGCGAACGTACTGTAAAGGTGCAGAGAAAGGATAATGCCTCAATGAAGGTGCTCCACCGCTGACTGCGCGGAAAGCTCGAGCTACTTACCTCCTCGTACTCCTTTGCGGCGAGGACGACCCGAGCTTGATCGTAGAAGGTCTGCAAGCGAGTTGGAGGCCGTACGAGGATTCGAAGGCGCGAGAATTGTTAGCACTTGGATCTAGTAAGCTCAGGAAGCGAGGTAAGGCTACCTCCCGATTTCCTGGGGAGCGGGAAAGGGCGCCGAGGCTAACTCACGAGCGAGGTCCATTCCTGGTAGCCGAGCCAAACGACGGGAGAGGAGCTGCCAGGGTTCATACGACACGCTTTCGCCATACGAATGGCGATGAACTCGACGTAGCGGTGAAGAAGCCACGCTAGCGAGGCAGAAGCTCAGCTTGTCGGCGCTCGGCGATTGATTCCGAACCTTGACCTCGAAGCAGACTCACCAACGTTGCTGTCAGCCATCATCTGCAAGAGTTGAGTTTGATGAAATTTCAGTCTGAGCGCCGTAAATGCAACTCGAAGCCCTCACCTTGATGAAAGGCCTCCCACCGCCGTACTGACTTGTCGCGAAATCTGGACTCTGGCAAAAGGTATGATAGCGATTGACGAAGTTCTCATGTCCCTTCCGTACAATCGAGCTGCACTGCGCCTGTCCTTGAGCGAGTACTTGCCTGCAGAGAGAGCGGGTTCAGCTCGGCGTTTCCCCTTTCCCTTCGCCTTTCTCATCCCGAGCACACTCACCCACATACACTCTCCACCAATAGCCTGCTCGAATCGGCATCAGCAGTAGTCGCAGGACGCGTGAAGAACGGATGAGGTCCCAGGAAGAGCTCCGCGAAGACCTCTCGGTCGTTGTTCGCCCTCGTGAACTCGGCGCGAAGCTCGTCCATTTCCTCGTTGGTCCTCCTAGGAGTCCTCCCTTCCCGCTGAGGGTTGGTGAGAGGCTTGAGGTACATAGCCAACGCATGTCCTCGCCAGTGCGCCGCGACTGGCTCGAAGTCGGCGGGAGCAGTCGTCTGCTTGAGTTGAGCGAGCCGAGCGAGCTCCGCTGGACCGAAGTGCAGCCGGGGCGGCGCACTCATGCTGGTGGAGTCTACAGACGAGGAGGGCCAAAGGGAGAGAGATTCGAACAGCACATTTTCGGTCATTGAGAAGCTGCGCAGGTTCGCCGAGGAGGGGCGGCAGCGGAACGGAGGAGGAGGGAGCGGTGAGGGCAAGGGAGTGCTTGTCGGAGGATAGAGTTGAGCTTGTAGCTTTAGAAGAAGCTGACTTCGACCTTCCTGAAGCTGGGAGGAGCGGGAGAGGCCGAACAAGAGCTCGGCGAAGGGAGCGGTTGCAAGCGAGCCTTCCACGAGCGGCGGTATCCAGGGTGTGTAGCAAAGCTCAATACAGCTCTCAGCTATCTCCCAGCCTATCCACACCCTCTCACCCCTCTCGACCCCTCCCCTCACCCCAGCTCGAATCGCCGTCCGTCTCTTGCCTTCCCACTCTCACCTCGCTTTCTTCGCTCACCGCCAACCTCTCGAGATGGACGCTCAGCCAGCTCAGCAACCTACTAGCACTCCTTACGCCCGCCCTCGACAGCCTGAAGACTCGCCCGCTGCTGCTCTTCCTACAGAGACGCTTATTCGTGTCCTCGAGCTCGCGATGGAGGCGGAATGGAGCCCGTTCGACAGGCAGAGGATGAGGTGGAGGTTTCAGAAGGTCAGCTGGCAGTGGTGGAAAGCTCTGGGAGAGCAGAAGGAGTACGCTGTCAGGACCGAGAAGGAGACTCAGGCGCTCAAGCAAGCTCTCAGCACGACGGGGCGAGGTGGCGTGGTGCAGAGTCTCGCGCTGGGTATGACTTTGAGGGACCAACACGACGACCCCTCTCCAGCAGAGCTCGTCGTGCTCTGCACGGCGATCAAGGAGTTGAAAGTGCAAATTGGAGCTCTTGCTCCGCATGACTAAGGGGGCCGAGGGTGGAACGGCAGCGGAGCTTATGTTGTTGCAAGCGACGGGCTCGATGCTGTGAGGCGTATCAGCGGTTTACGTCGCGTCGTGCTTTATGGAACTCTGGATCATGTCGTGTTCGACTGGTGAGTCTGAATCTACGTCTTTCGGCGAGCGATTCTTGCTGATGCTCTTGCTGTAGGCTTGTTCGAGGATGGCCCGCTCTTCAGTCTCTCAATCTAGGAGCTCTATTCTTGTTTCCTCCAAATCGTGTCCTGAACCAACCAGCCTCCATCCCGCTACAACGCCTCAACATCCTCGCCAACTCCCGTCTCGTCCGCTCGCTGCTCCCTCACCTTCAAGATGCAACGCTTCCTCGTTCGCTTACGGTCAGAAATGATCCAGACACCTACTTCCTCCCACCCTGCAAAAGCATTGCCACGGAACTTCTCCCTGTCGCGAGTCGCCTCCACCACTTCTCGGCACCCGATGGATGGCAACCCTCGACCGAATTCGAGCAGCTCATTGGCGCCATGTCTGACCTCCGGCACCTCGAGCTCGGCTATACTCTCGACTCGACCTCTACCCAAGATACCCCGTCCCACACTTTGCTCGCCGCCAACTCGCTCGGCCAACTCACCTCCCTCCGCGAGCTCACTCTTCGCGACATCGGCGAAGCTCAATCGATGATCTACCTTCTCGCCACCCTCAACGATCTACTCTCGACTCCACCTCCCTCCCTCAAGCGCATCCAACTTGACTTGAGCTTCACGACCAGCTGGCCCGAAGGAGCGAGAGCCGAGCTGGAATCGAAGGCTGAAGCTGCTGGCGTTTGGCTCGTGTTTGTCGTCTGAGGCGCAAGGGACACGAGGATGAGAGTGAGCTCTTATCCTCCTCCTCGTACTCCTGTACGTCTCCCGCTCACCCTCCTCCCCTTTCGCAGACTGCTCGGTGAAGGAGGCTCGGCGAAGAAGGATTCGGCGCTCGCTCGCTTGCTCGCTTGCTTGAAGGTGCTTCGGTCGGCCTTTCTACTACTGATGTGAAACTCGAGAGGTGTATGCTTCCTTTCGACCCGCGTGTACTCGGCTGAGAGGCTGCTCTCCTGTTGTTCACGCTGAAAGCCGAAAGGGAAGGAATGGAACGCCGGTTCGAGGGCGGTTTCGTCGGCTTTCGTTGATGATTCAATACATAAAGCTCATCTACGCCTCTACCACGCCCTTTGCAACCTCTGCGAAATCTTGCACCCGAGAAATGACGGTCTCTCCGCTGAGAAGTGCCGAAGGGGCGAACTTGACTCTGCGAAAGAGGGGCAAGGCGAGGGTCGGGAGGGAGTTGTAGGGCGCTAAAAGGGTGCCAATGAAGCTCTGTAGTACAGCAGTCATGTAGCTGTCGTTTCCACACCCGTCGAAAAATTTGCTGTAGGTAGGTAGCGGCTTCCGAGTCGACGCGAAGCGAGCGCAGGGTCAAAGGCAAGTCTCAGCGACCAAGTCCTCTTGCTCTCTTCTTCACCATTGCCGACGATCAACTTGAGTGGGGCTCCTAGTATCCACTAACGGCATACACAAAGATGAACTCCTTCGCCTTCAGCCAGCTCAACGTCGTAAGTCTTCCTCTCGAGCCATCCCAGCCCGCTCACAAAGCACGATCGCTTCGAGGCGGGTCCCGCGCAGTTTGATAGCCTTACTGACGCTCTGCACTGTTACAGCTCACTCCCAGCCCTGGAGTCTCGCCTAACAATGGTCCTGAGCAGGATCGTAGCGAGCTTACTCGTGAGTAGCCCTCTTGAACGAGAGACGAAGCGATGAGACGGGCTGTTGTCAGCAACCGATCTGACCGCTCTCTGGCTCGTTTCTAGTGAGCTTCCCTGTCGAGGGTAGCGCTCTGCAGGCTCAACTCGAGGCCTGGACCAACACTACCTTCTCCTTTGACGATTTCGGCCCAGCCGAGTTCAAGGAGAAGGACGAGGGCGATTCGCAGGGACGTTACGGCCAGCAACAGCAGCAGGACAACGGTTACTCGTTCGGCCTCAACGACTCGGAGCACGTCGACTTGGAATCACTCCTCGCACCTTCCTCCCTCGGTCCCGCCGCTTTGGACCCTTTCCACGACTACGCTCCCCTCGCCCCTTCGCTCGTCGACCCCGCGCTTCACCTCCCCAACTTCAACTCGTCCTCTACCGCCGTCTCGACTACCGCTCCCGGTCTCCTACAGGCTCCCGCTCCCACCCCCGTAGAGGTCGCTCCTACCCCCGCCGTCGCTACCGCTCCTGCCACCAAGCGAGCCGCTCCCAAGGCGAAGAAGGCCAAGGTCGCCGCCGCCTCGACTCCCGCTTCCGACGCTTCGGCTTCCCCTGGACTCATCCTCGGTGATGACGAGGCTGCCAACGCTCTCGCTATCGAGGAGGACAAGCGCCGT
Organism: Leucosporidium yakuticum; assembly: GCA_019775505.1. NCBI lineage: Eukaryota > Fungi > Basidiomycota > Microbotryomycetes > Leucosporidiales > Leucosporidiaceae > Leucosporidium > Leucosporidium yakuticum. The sequence continues at coordinate 130,813 of JACWFO010000222.1, forward strand.
AGGAACACTGCTGCCTCTGGTGAGCTCTCTCCCCCTTCCTGCCCTCCTCGGCTTTGCGGCTTTTCGTGGGCGCAATGGCGCCATTCTCGGTCAACGAAAAGCTTACATGGTGGTTTCTATGTCGTACAGCTCGCTTCCGTATCAAGAAGAAGCAGCGTGAGGCCGCCCTCGAGCAGACTGCCAAGGAGCTCCGCGACCGAGTCGCCGCTCTCGAGGGTGAGGTCGAGGCGCTTCGCACTGAGAACGGATGGCTCCGTGGCCTCATTACCGAGAAGCCCCCTGTGTGAGTAGTCTCGTATCTATCGTCCTGTACTCGACCGACCCCGCTGACTTGCTTCCTTTCCCCTCCCTTCTCCCATCTCGGTCGACTCGGCGCTTCGCAGCAAGGGCGAGGAGAGCGATGCTCAGCTTGTGGCCGCCGCCAGCAGGAAGAGGACGCGCGTGGACGACGCCGAGAGCCTTGTTGTCTAAAGGCTCTCTCCGGCCTGTACCTAAAACCCCCTCCTCCCCCTTCCCATTGAATTCCCCCCTCCCCCTCTATCCGTTCCCCCGGCCTTCCGTTTTCTGTGACTTGTGCTCCTTCAACAGGGGATTAGCTTCCCCAAACCTCTTTCTCTTTTCTATACGGGCCCCGTGTTTGATGATCAAAAGCTTTCTATCCACCCCTTTGAGCCGCGAGAAGCGAGAGACCGGACTCTGCGAAGCGAAGGGGGCACGGCCAAGTTGAGCGCGTCGCGGCCTGCTCTCCTCCCACATCTTCGTCGCAACCTCGCCTGCAGCACATCATGACGATCGATATTCCCAACCGCTACAAGCATGTAGACCGCATTCTCACTCGCGCTGGACCCTTCACCGACCCCGACGGCTTCACACCCGGAGAGTCGACTCAGCAGTTCCTCCGCACCGCTTCCAAGATTCTCGTCATCGGTAGGGCTGCTCGCTACAGCTTAATAGCACCTCGTAGACCCTGCTGACCCGCTGCTTGCTCGACTACAGGCGCTGGAGGACTGGGATGTGAGATCCTCGCCAACCTCGCCCTGCTGGGCTTCTGCGACATTCATGTCATCGACATGGATACCATCGACATCTCCAACCTCAACCGTCAATTCCTCTTCCGGTGAGCTTACTGCAGAGCTGTTTGGTCGAGCTGAAGAGCTACAACAAGCGAGCTTGGGACGCGTTGCTGACTCCTCTGACGCTCCCTTGCAGTCCCAAGGATGTAGGTCAACCTAAAGCCACCGTAGCTGCCGAGTTCATCATGAACCGCGTCCCTGGAGTCAAGGTCACCCCGTACATCGCTCACTTCAGCTCGTCTCTTGCTCGTCGAGCTGACAACACCCTCTCGCTGCAGCTACCACGGCAAGATTCAAGACAAGGACGATGATTACTACATGCAGTTCAACATTGTTATCTGTGGACTTGATTCGGTCGATGCGAGGAGGTGGATGAGCGCTACTTTGGTCAATATGGTCGACCCCGAGGTGCCCGAGAGCTTGAAGCCTCTCATCGACGGTGGAACTGAGGGTGAGTGCTTTCACTACATCTCTTCGCTCGTACTGAAGATCTAACGAATCCCCACCGTAAATCACTAGGCTTCAAGGGCCAAGCTCGTGTCATCCTCCCCACCATCACCTCTTGCTACGAGTGCTCCCTCGACATGCTCACTCCTCCCACCGCCTTCCCCATCTGCACCATCGCCAACACTCCCCGACTTCCCGAGCACTGCATCGAATGGGCGAGCATCTTGGAATGGCCTCGAGTCTTCAAGGGTGAGCCTTTCTCGCCTTGCTCGGCGATGAGCTGAAGCTGATCCGTGCTGTTGAACGCCACCAGACAAGAAGCTCGACAACGATGATCCTGAGCATATTCAGTGGCTCTTTGATACCGCGAGGACTCGTGCCGAGCAGTACAACATTGAGGGAGTGACTTGGAGTTTGACCCAGGGTGTCGTCAAGAGGATCATCCCTGCTATCGCTTCGACCAACGCCATCATCTCGGGTGAGTTGAGGTGTACTGACCCTCTTGACGAAGGAGCGCTGACTCTTTTGCATGGAACTCACAGCCGCCTGCTGCAACGAGGCTTTTAAGATGGCCACCTCTTCCAACCCCTACCTCTCGAACTACATGTACGCCTCGCTTCTCCCTTCATGGCTTTCCCTGCGCTGACGCTCACTCTCCTATCAACAGGATGTACACCGGCAACGAGTCGATCTACACCTACACCTTCGAGCACCAGCAGAAGCCCGAGTGCCCCGTCTGTGGAGGAGAGTCGACCGAGGTGACTAGGCCTCAAGACTCGACGCTACAGGATTTGATCGACTACTTGTTGGAGAAGCAGGATCTGTACGTTCTCTGCCTTTTCTCCCTCTCCCTCTATCGTTGAGCGCCGAGCTGACCCCCCCTTCTGGTCGGTCCCTCAAAGACAAATCCGGCGACCCTCTATCTCCTTCGGTCCCAAAAACCTCTACCTCCAAGCCCCTCCTCAACTCGAAGCCGCCACCCGTCCTAACCTCGAAAAGACGCTAGCCGAGCTCTTCACCTCGGGCGATGTGCTCACCGTCACGGACGCGGGATTGCCCTTCTCGCTCAACTTGAGCGTCAAGTTTGCTTAAACTCAAACTCGACCTTCGCCCTCCACCTCGTTCATTAGAACCCCGCTCCCGCCTCGCCCCCTACCCAGTCTGTTCGCATAGTAGTTCGATACCCCCTCGCTCTCTCGCTCTCTCGCTCTCCGCCGTACCCCGCCGTTCTCTTGCAAAGCAAAGAAGCTCATCCACAATCTTCGTCGTCTTTCCAACAAGTACAACAAAGGTACAACCTGCGATTTATGCGAAGTGCGAAGCCTCGGTCCTCTGCTCCCTGCTCCGAGCTCTTGTCTCTTGTCGACGTCCATCAAGCCGAGGTTCTCGTTGCCTCCGGTTGCAAGCTGGTGAGGAGGGAGGATCCCTGTACGCAGCTGGTGGTGACGATGAGGAGGTTGCGGCCTGTCCGAGTGAAATCGAGGGGAGGAAGAGCGTCAGCTCAGCGTTCGTTGCCTCTCGTCGCTCGGCTCGGTGCTCTTCAAGCGGCGATAACCCGACAAGTGGGTCGGAAAAGGTAGAGCGAGAGCAGGGACTCACCAGGCGTCTGCTTGTTCAAGAACCTCAAAGCGGCAATCTCGGCGTAGGTGACTCCACCGAGGAGGCAGACGATGGTGGTGGGGACCTGGTGGTGGGCTGGTGCTGTAGGCGAGGCGAGAAACGATGAAAGGGGGGCACTCAGATCAGCGAGGGAGCCGAGGGAAAGGAGACAAGGTAAAAGGAGAAAGAAAGACTCACGCCTCGAATGCGGCGACTCATCCTCCTTTTGCCAATCCTCAAACGTCAACCCCGGCAAGGGCCTCAACACCTCCTCGACCGCCTTCCATCCATTCAACTGACTCCCATTCCCACCACCCCCACCACTCCCATTCGCCCTCGCTCCATTCCCCGCCCCTCCACTCGCAGGCGTAATAGCCGCCTGCACCAACCTCACGCTCAGTGGCGCATACCCCGAAAAGACGTACGAGATGTCCGTGGGGTCTTGCTCATCTACGTCGTCTACTACTAGACGAAGGGGTTTCCGAGCGAGGGAGAAGGGAGATTTTTGGGGAGTTGAACGAGTGAGGAGGGAGAGTGAGTGCAGGGAGAGGAGGAGGGGGACGTGGTGGAAACCGTAGGTCTGTTGTTTGGTACGCGTCAGTACAACGAGCGGGAGAAGGAAGGAGAGGGAAAGAATGGGACTAACTTGGAGGATCTCGCGCTTGAACTCTTCCATCACTTTGGGCTTCAACCCGCCTGAGATGACGCTGTAGAGGCAGAGAAGGCGTAGGACGGTACGGAGAGGTGCTTCTTGGTTGATGAGATCTCGAATTGAGTTCTCTTGAGCTGGGAGGTCGACGCCGGCGATGAGGTCTGCGAGCGCCGAAGGTCAGCGCGGTCGAGGCGCAGAAGACTGAGAAGAGGAGAGGACATACTCTGTTGCACTTCGAGAGCAGTGTTGAACTCGTCGGTAGCTGTGACTGCCATGATCTGCTCCGTGAGGCCGGTATCTGCGAGCGAGCGAGCGCCTCGGGTCAGCCAGCCAGCCCATCTCCTCCCAACTCGGACAACAGCACCACTCACGCAACCTCAAGCTCTGATGCTCATTCTGCAAACCCCCCAACTGTCCCACAAACTGCCTCAACTCGGCAGGGGTCTTAGCCTGATGTCTCCTCTCATAATCATCATTCAATCTCCTCGCCGTCCTATTGAGGATAGATCCAACGACCGCAAAGTTCTTATCCCTGAGCTCGGAGAAGAGGGAGTCGGAGGACGAGAGGAGATGCTTCTTCTTCTTGGGGACGGCGGCGAAGTTGGAGGCGGAGGGAGTCGAGGTTGAGGCGGCGGGAGCGGGGTTGAGGAGGTTGGGATCGACGTCGACGTGTGCTGTAAAGCATCGGGGTCAGCTCGAGTAGATGGAAGAAGAGAAGAGACGAGATGGCGAACAATTGCGAATGCCAATGACCTCGTCGACGAGTCCTTCGTAGGTCAGTTGAGTGCAGAGCGGCGTGACCATGTCGGCTTGACGATCCAGGACGATCATAGAGTCAATAGTGCCGTTTGCGAGTGGTGTAGAAGAGGGAGAAGCGAGTGGAAGCTCTTTCCGAAGTCGATGTAGCAGGTCGGTGAGCCGCTGCGAGTGGGAAGGAGGTGAGCGCCAACGCCGAGAGCGAGAGAGCATCGAAAGCTCACCTTGGCTTGATCTCCTTTGCCGATGATGCGAGGGATGAGTCCAAACGCTCGTTGAATGGTCATCAACGCCTTGCCCATATCATACACCGGCGCATAATCTCCTTCCTGCTCTCGGCGATAGGTCAGCTCTCCCTTCCCTCGCCTCCTCCCAGCGCGCAGAACTCACCAGAAACAGCTTCCTATACACGTCCTCGTACTCCAGACTCAACAGATCCTTCTCCAACGGAATCAAGCCCAATTGAAACTCCTGCACGTCGATGGAGCCGAGGACGCCCAATTCGGAGAGAGTGGAGGTGCAGAGGGTGGTCATGCGCGGGACGACGAGGAGGTGGTACATGTGAGCGTTGGGGGCGGGGGAGGACTCGATTTGGTCTTTGTTTGGAGAGGGTCGGGTCAGCCTGAGCAGCGGCGAGGAGAGCGGAAGCGGGGAGGAGGAGCGTGTCGTCCGCCCGGATTCCCCGCTGCTCGTCGTGGGAGGAGGATGAGCAGCAAGGAGGGCGACTGAGTGCTGTACGGAGACTAGACTGACCCCGCCTTTGGTGTAGCATAAGTGCAAAGGCGAGGCTAATATGCTCCAGAGGGCGGGAGAAGGAGGAAAGGGAGCTGGCTACTGACCTGCGATCATCTTCATCCACTTGACTTCGGGTCTGCAGAGGTATACGATGTTGCGCTCTGCTTGGGAGAGAGCACCCGGTTCGAGCCAGAACATCTTGGTCACGCCGTGTTGATTCTGAGTGGGGGGGAGGAGCGTGTCAGCTTGAGCGGGTTGAAGAGGTACAGGAATGGGCGCACCTTGAGTAGTCCGACTTCTGTGACTAGACCTAATGGACCTGCTAGTGAAGGGGAGAGGACCAAAGTCTTTGGCCCTACAATCTTGTCGAGGAGGCCTTGGAGCGCCGACGATGAGACGAGTTGAAAGAGGGTCGCATCGGGCAGCGAGTCCATCTTGGGCTGTAGCTGTAGCCGAGTAGGTTGTAGTGAAAGAGATGACGATGTGGTAGGAAGCAGAGAAAGGGCGCGACGAAGCTCGTCGTTCGACTACTCGACTCTCTCTCTCTCCTGGTGAATGCTCCGCGCTTGGACTCGGCCGCTTTCCGCTTGCTCTCGCCCTCGTTTCTACTCTACTACATTCAACATGGCTTCCATCGAACAACTTACAGCAGATATTAAATCTCAAGGTGATATCGTTCGTCAACTCAAGCTGGACAAGGTCGACAAGGACCAACTTCAACCTCAACTCGACGCTCTCGCCAAGCTCAAGGAGCAACTCGCTCGTCTCAAGCCTGACGATGGCAAGGGAAAGGGTAAAGCAAAGAAGGCCTTCACTCTCAAGACTCCAAAGGTACGTCGCCCTCTCTACCTCCCTACACCAGAACAGCTCGTTTGACTCGTCGTTCTGTCGAGCTTAGGGAACCAAGGATTGGCACCCCTCCGACATGCTCCTCCGTCAATCCATCTTCCGCAAGATCACCGACGTCTTCGAGCTTCACGGAGGTGTAACCATCGACACTCCCGTCTTTGAGCTCAAGGAGATCCTCTCGGGAAAATATGGCGAGGATTCCAAGCTCATCTACGACCTCCAAGACCAAGGAGGAGAGCTCTGCTCCCTCCGCTACGATCTGACCGTCAGTTGGGTGCTCCTCCTGCTTTGTCGCGTTACGAGGAGCTGATTCCGACCCCCTCCTTCCGCTTCGCGCGCCCAATAGGTACCCTTCGCTCGTTTCCTCGCCATCAACGGATCTCAGTACCCCAACATCAAGCGTTACCACATCGCCAAGGTCTACCGTCGTGATCAGCCCGCCATGTCCAAGGGTCGCATGCGCGAGTTCTACCAATGCGTAAGTCCCGAGTCGTCTGCCTTCGGCGTTGGCGCTCTCCCCTTCCTTTCTCAGGCCGCTCGCTGACAAAGATCAAATCGCACAGGATTTCGATATCGCTGGAACTTACGACCCCATGCTTCCCGACGCCGAGATCCTGACCATCGCCTGCGAGGTGCTCGACTCGCTCGGCATCGGAGAGTTCACCATCAAGGTCCGTTCTACCCTCCACTCTCTTCCCTGCTCCTTCACTCATCCTCTCCTCGCTTCTCATGACACAGCTCAACCACCGCAAGCTCCTCGACGGTCTCTTTGCCGTCTGCGGAGTGCCCGAGGATAAAATTCGTACCATCTCCTCGGCGGTTGACAAGCTCGACAAGCTACCTTGGGAGGACGTGAGGAAGGAGATGACTGTTGACAAGGGATTGGATGGAGATGTCGCCGATAGGATCGGAGAGTACGTCAAGTTGAAGGGTGAGTCTTTCGCGATCTCGGCGTTGGGAGGAGCAAGCTGACGAGCGTCGGAATCAAACAGGTGGAGAGGAGCTCGTCGGACGCCTGCTGCAGGATGAGAAGCTGTCCGAAAACGCTTCCGCCAAGGCTGGTCTCGAGGATATGGGCCTTCTCTTCAAGTACCTCAACATCTTCGGCGTTTCGACCAAGGTCGGTCCTTTCCCTCCTCTCGGCCTTCCTCGAAACCCTCGTTGATCTCCTTCACTACTCTGTTGCACATCTCCTCTTCGTCCATCCTGCTCTCCTCCTCCTCGCCTTCCCCCTCTCCCACAGATGTCCTTCGACCTCTCCCTCGCCCGCGGTCTCGACTACTACACCGGCATCATCTACGAAGCGGTTACCGAAGGTTCCGCTCCTCCCGCCCCCATCGCCGCCACTCCCTCCGCCGTCCCCGCTCCCACCGCCGCCCCTCCCAAGAAGGAGAAAGCCCCCAAGAAGGCCGGCAACGCCGACGACGAAGCCGACATTGACGAATCTACCGTTGGAGTCGGTTCCATTGCCGCAGGAGGCCGTTACGACGAGCTGGTGGGGATGTTCTCTGGTTCCTCTGGAGCGGCGGGAAGGATTCCGTGTGTGGGAATCTCGTTCGGTGTGGAGAGGTTGTTCTCGTTGCTTTTGGCTAAGGCTAAGGAGAAGGGTGAGGAGGCTAGTAGGGGGAAGGCGACGGAGGTGTTTGTTATGAGTCTTGGTGATGGGTTGTTGGAGGAGAGGATGAAGGTTTGTGCTGAGTTGTGGGCTGCGGGCATCAAGGTGAGCTTTCTCGGTCTTCTCCTCTCCATCGTTTCTCCCCGCTGATCTTCCCCGCTACGGCCGCATTGTACAGTCCGAGTTCATGTACAAGAACAAGCCCAAGCTTCCCCAGCAATTCGCTTTCGTCGACAAGGAGCGCATTCCCTACGCCGTTACCGTCTCTCCCGACGAGCTCGCCAGTGGTCAGATTCGCGTCAAGCCTCAAGTCGGAAAGGAGCAGGGTAGCGGAAATGGCGTCCTCCTGGAGAGGAAGGAGCTCGTGCCGTGGTTGTTGAAGGAGTTGGGAAGGCAGCAGTAGAGCGGGAGGTAGAGGGTAATTGAACGGAAGATGACTTTTGAGATGGAGGAGAGCGGTCGATTATGTCTGTCGGCTTCGCGCTTGCCTCTTCGTGCTGTTCAGCGAGCGTTCGAGGCGAAGGATACCATCGAAGTGAGATGCATGGCAAGGGCGAGGGAAGCTACCGAGCCAGCTGCTCCTCCCGACTGTCCATTTGCACCACAGGGTGCATCCGAAATCTCACTCCTGCACTATCATCACCTTCCCTTCCCCACCCTTAACGACCAACTCGCCCATCTGACCCGTCTTGCCGTTCGCCGAGTACGAGCCCGAGAAGGGCGGCGAAACGTAGCCCGTGGTTCCTTGAGGTGCGGTGATCTCCATGCTGATCTTGCCGTTCGCGTCGTAGCCCCATGCGACGTAGATGAGGCCGTGAGGGGTGGCTGTTGGAAGAGCGCGGAAGGCGAGTTAGCGAGGAGCGCCGAGAAGCGAGCGCTCTCGAGGAGAACGAGACTCGAGGCGGGGAGAAGGAGCAAGGAGAGCGAGGAAGAAGGAACAAAGACTCACGAACTCGACCGTGTACCCAATCACCCGACCAGTCAGAAAGAGGAGCAACGCGGAAGGTCTTGAATCCCGGCGTGATGGGTTGAACGCCGAGAACGTACTCCGAGAGGAAAGCGGTCTGTGGCGCAATAGTCAGCGATCATCGCCGAGTCGAGGGATTCAAGGGAGCGGAAACATACCGGGAAGCCTCCCCAGAAGTGACTCAGCGCCGTCTGAAGGTCGTTTCCAGGGTAGGTGCCGTCCGAGCTCTGCGAAGGAGAAATGAGGGAGCAGGTCAGCGCAAGCTAGCGAGAGTCTTGGCGAAGAAGTCGCTCACCAAGAACTCCCAATAGCCTCCGGTGTAGTTGACGCCACGCTCGACCATGGGTCCATACGTTCGAGTAATGAGATCTTGTGCGAAGGCGCCGTCTCGGCGCTCTCCCGCCGCCCAAAGCAGGTAGCCCATCACGTTGACGTCGACGGGATGAAGACCGGTATCCAACAGATTGAAGTTATCCTGAATGGGAGGGTCGACGTATCCTCCCGGCCTGATGCGAGACGAAAGCCCGCTCCACGCCTCGTCTCGGCGCTCCTGCGAGCCGATCTTGTTGATCTCGATCATGGCGAGGTCGATGAGGGTCCACTGTGCGCCGGGGAGAGCGTAGAATCCGCCTGTAGCGTTCCACGAGTTCTCGACCGCCTTGCGCGAGAGCTGTGCTTGAGTAGCGAGAGAAGCGACGCTGGCGTTGTGGCCGAGATACTCGCCCATGATGACCATCTCTTCCAAGCTTTGGATGATGTGCACGGTCGAGCGGAGAAGGGTTCCGGAGCCGCCGTTGGTGCCGAAGTTGGTCTTGGGGTCGAGCGAAGCTTGGATGGTGTAGGCCGTCATCGAGAGCATTTGAGGCCAGTAGTGACCGATGAAGGTGTCGTTGCCCGACCTGTAAGGTTTTCAAAGAGTCAGAAAAATTCTTGGAAGGCAGCAAGAGCCCAAGGTCGCGAAGAGGTCGAGTTGACCGGCCGAGAAAGGGAACGCCGAGAATGGACTCAGAGGGGAGGGGGGAAGGAGGGAAAGAAGGAAGAGGGAAGGAGAAGAAGCAAAGGAATACTCACCTGATCCAGTACTGATAGATGACATCGGTGAACCTGTTAAGCCAGTCCACGAGGATGAGGTCGAGGTTCTCCGTTCGTCCGAGAACGCCGAGGGGATCCAACTCAGAGAAGAGCGTGTTGGCGGGGACTCCACCGGTCGAAACTTGACGAGCAAACGCCTGCTCTGCTGGACCGCTGACGGCGTCGAAGTCACCGACAGCCTCGATCGCGCGAGCCGAGATTTGACGGTCGCCGAGCCAAGCGAAGCGATCTCGCTTTCCAGCGTCGGAGCAGACGTAGTAGTCGTTGGGTGCGACTCCGTACTCGATCTTGACGTCTTCGCTGGTCATCGGGTTGCTGTACCAGCTGGCGCCGGAAGCGAGCGTAACGTTCACGTTGCGATACCAAGCCGCCTGATCTTGCCATGGGCCGAGGGCGAAGGAGTAGTAGGCAGCGGGAGGGAAGTAGACGGGGCGAGCTCCTTGGCCATAAGCGGTGAGGTTGAATGAGGCGATCTGTTTGCCGTCGATCTTGACGGTGTACGTGCCGTCGCCAGGCGACTCGGTCGCGATTTCGTGCCATTCCTTCTCGGTGACGTCCTGTTCTCCGATGTCGGTCAGCGAGGCTCGCAAACGCATCGATATCAAGATTAAAAACTCACGAAAGGAACGGGGAACGAGTCCAAATGCCAGCCGGAGAGCGTCGTCTGGTTCTGCAGAGCCCACCCTCGGCCGAGCACGAGCGTGTTGGGAGGAAGGAGAGAGGTGTTGTAGTTGACGAAGGATCCTTCGGGGTAGTTGGAAGAGAGAACGACTGTGGAGATGTAACAAAGTCAGCAAGACTGCTACCCAAAGCGCGCGGCTGAAGCTCCTCGGTCGAAAACGATCGACGTACGAATTGGACCCTCAGCCCAGATGTTATCGACCTCGGTATCGAGACGCCAGCCAACTCCGCCGTAATCGATCATCGTCTCGAAGGAGAGGGTGTAGTTCTGAGCGTTGGCGCCCTTGATGGTGGTCGCCGGCCTGCGTCGCTCGGCGTTAGCTCGAGCTTCGGCGCAACGAACGACGAAGGCGAGGACTCACTTCTGCCCGCGAATATAAGCACCTTTCTGCGAATCGATCTCCCACGTCGAGATTTGGGTATCGGGCGAGTAGCATGCGAGCTGCTGAGTGCGAGGGCCGAGGTTCCAAATATCGGTGAACGTTGAGTTGCTGGAGGCGAAGTAGCCGGGCTTTGAAGCAAGCTATGGGACAGAGAGAAGTCAGCTAGCGCATAGACCAGTCAATAGCGAGGGCGAGACCGAGGAGACTCACTGGGGCTTGATCAACGGTCGAGATGAAGCCAGCCGACTTGAGCGTGACTCCCGATCCCTTGATGAGCTCGATAGATTGCCAGCGCTGCGATCCCTGTACAAGGAAGCTTGAGAGCTCTCCCGTCTTGGTGATGTTGAGCGTCTCGACACGGAACTCGTTCGAGAGGCCGTTGGCGAAGGAGTAGGGTCCGTCGCTGAAGTTCTGCTTCAAGCCGCTTTAGATCAAGAGTAGAAGGACGGTCAGCGGTGGAGAGTAGCTCATGAGAGTTTACAAACTTACTTGTAGGCCTCACTGTACTTGATGGCGATCTGCGCGTAAGAATTGCTGAGTTCGGCGATGCCAAAGACTGGTCGACCGGCGACATCGGCTCCGTAATCGACTACATCGGGTGGGGCGGAAAGTCAGCACTAGTAGCAAGGTATCTCGCCGTGAAAGGGGCGCTCACGAGTGTAGATGTCGCCGACCGAGTCGAAAATCATGGTCGGACTCGAAGCCGAGCTCGAGTGATTGCTAGTCAAGCCCTTGGCGACCGAGACGGGGTAGACGTACACTGGACCAGACGGCTGTTGGTAAGACTCTGGCGTTGGAATAGCTGGCCAGGGTGTGCTGCTCTTGTCGTTATTGCGAGCTTGAAGGGGCGATGCTTGAGCGCCGAATATCCCGCCAAGCGCGACGAGAAGCGCGACTCGAGTGTAGATCATGTCGCCGAATCGTCTGCAGTGTGCTGTACAAGCAGGAGAAAGAACCCCATATTGGAGGTAGATGGGGCACCAGTCGATCGCGGGAAACGAGGTGGGAGGTGGGAGGTCCGAGGCCGGAGGGCGAGCACCTCGGAAGCGCGCTAGGACGGTACATACTTGAAGCGAACGCAGGGATGAAAAAAACCTGCAAGTCAGGCGAGGGGCGGGGACGAGCAGCTTGACGGAGATGTTGAGCCGGCGCTCGCCTCGGCTTTGACGAGGTGCCGGAGAGGGAGAAAAGCAGCGCATTGCAATTGAGTTCCAAACGACCGACTTCTTGATTTGACTTGAACAGCAAGCTCCTGCGCAGAAGAGAAGGTCAGCACTTCTTTCTCGAGCAGAGACGAACCCCGACGGCTCACCTCGACTCATCTCCTCTAGCCCAGCTCAATCGACAAGGCATAGCTCAACACCCTTCTCCAGTACCGCCGACCTGCGGTCTCCGAACTCGTTCTCCTCCCACCATTCGTCGCGAAGCAAGCCGACGGGCAGGCCCACCATCCTTAGCGAACTCGGCGGTGATGCCAACCAGGCCGAAAGGTTGCTGAAGTCGAGCTGTGAGAGGTGGGTATCGAGGGGAGTAGGGGAATCCTTGTTGTGGCGAAGCACGAAGTAGCGAAGGTGTTTAAGCTTGGCAAGAAGGGTGAAGAGGCTGGACAACTCGACGCCGTCGAAACCGATAGTGAGGCTGCGAAGGAGGGGCATCGCTTTGATGAGCTCCTCGAGATAGGTCCCATTCTTTTGTTGTTGCTGGGCAACGGCTCCGACGCCTTGAGCCTCGGCATCGCGGATGGTGAACTTCAAAAGCTGAGACGCGACGATCTTGATTGCCTCCATCAGCCTCTCGCCGTCGCTGATAGCGACGTCTCCGACATCAAGGCGTTGAAGAGTGTTTCGAGAGGCGTGAAGGAGGGCTCGAGTAAGTTCAAGGTCGTCTGTGGCGGAGAGCTGGAGGTCGAGCAGGCGGGCGGGAGAGCGGTCGAATTGGAAGGGAGCGCGTTTGTCGGTGGTGACATGGTACAGCCCGAGCGTTTCCGAATTGGGCCATGCTTCGAAGAGCCTATGGAATCGCGAAGGATGATCAGCGAGTCACGCATGGCGCCGCTTCTTCGCCGAACGCCGACTTACTTGTTCAACACCGAGACGGGCAAAGAGCTCACTCCGAACAGCCCAACTTCTTGAAGCTGCACCTTGCACAGCGCATCCCTCACAACCTTACCGAGCGCTCCATCCTCGTGGCGACGTCCTGGAGCGCAGAGATCTCGGTTGACGTCGAGCGTGAGACGCTCAAGCTTTGGGCACAAGCTGAGCAGCTTGGCGATCTTAGCACCTCGTCCGCTGACCTTTTCCCCTTCAGAAGTGATGTCGAGCGAGCGAACGGCCTGGCGGGAGCGGTCGGTAGCTTGGAGAACCTGAGCGAGTCGTTGCGCTTTGGCGGAGGAGCTGACGGTGTAGTGAGGGAGGGGGAGAGCGGCAGAACACCACGAACGACAGACGAGACCGTAGTTGACCCTCTGCGCCTGCCCCTTCTCCTCGTTGGGCCATTCGAAATGCTGCAGCGCGAGCTCAAAGATGCGAGAGAGCGTCTCGACGGGTAGCGTGGCGGCGAAAGCTTCTGCAGGCTGCTGAGGGCGGGCGTAGGTAGTGCTAGTAGGTTGCTGAGCTGATTGAGCGTCCATCTCGAGAGGTTGGCGGTGAGCGAAGAAAGCGAGGTGAGAGTGGGAAGGCAAAAGACGGAGGGCGATTCGAGCTGGGGTGAGGGAAGGGGTCGAGCCGGGTGAGAGGGTGTAGATGCGCTGGGAGGTAGCTGGGAGCTGTATTGAGCTTTGCTACACACCCTGGAGCTCTTACTGCAGCGAGACCGCCGCTCGTCGAAGGCTTGCTTGCAACCGCTCCCTTCGCCGAGCTCTTGCTCAGACTCTTCGGCTCTTCCTCTCATCTTCACGAAGGTCGCCTTCAGCTTCTCTGAAATCTCCACATTCCAGTCCTAAACCTCCAACAAGCACTGGCTGGCCCTCACCGCTCCCTCTTCCTCCGTTCCGTTGCCGCCCCTCCTCGGCGAACCTGTGCAGCTTCTCAATGACCGCAAATGTCCTGTTCGAATCTCTCTCCCTTTGGCTTTCCTCGTCTGTAGACTCCACCAGCATGAGCGCGCCGCCCCAGCTGCACTTCGGTCCAGCAGAGCTTGCTCGTCTCGCCGAGCTCAAGAGCACCATTCCTCCCGCCGAGCTCGATCCCGTCGCCGCACACTGGACTGGACAGAGCTTGTCCAGGTACATGCAGCCTCTTGCCTCGCCCAACAAGCCCGAAGGAATCCTCAGAAGGAACAGAGACGACATAACCCGTCTTCGGAGCCAGTGCCAGGCCGCCATCGGGATTCGAGGAGAATTCTGCAAGCTGTTCACTGGACCGGCACCGTTCTTCCTTCCGCCGATTCCAGAACACCAGGACTATCCTGACGTACTCCATCTTGCCCAGTGAGTTTGTCACAAAACCTCGGCGTTCGCTCAGCTCATCGCCGAGCTTGAAGGCCCAGCTGACCGTGCTGTCTTCTTCTTTGACGGATAAAGGGTCGCCGTCGACCAGAGTAGCGCTCAGATTGCTTCTTGGGCTCCCGGTCACGAGAACTGGCAAAGCCTGTACGCTACGCTGGTGCAGCAAAACCGCGCGACGGGAACTTTGGCGTACTTCAACGGACGTCCGTTCATCAAGGTAAGAACACACCTCACTCGAACTACACCAGAACGATTACTGACCTCTGACCCCACCAGCTTATGAGCGAGCCCTATTGTGGTCAGTCTAGCGCCCGCCGAACGATCGCCGAGAGCGAGACTGACTTCTCATTCGCAGCCGCACTCCTCGACCGTTACGTCGAATACGTCGCTGTTCGGATGGCAAGATCTTCTAGATGGAACCCTGCAAGCTCATCCCCGGTCGTCTGGCTGGGCTACACGGAGTGGCACTCGATCAACTTCTTTGACCAAGCCCGAGTCGTTCTCGCTGCTAAGGAGTACGAGGAGGTGAGCTTCGCTAGTTGAAGGACGCCGCGAGGGATGCAGATCTGTAAGCTGACTGTCCTCGACGCCTGCAGTACGTTCGTCAAGTCTTTGCCAACCGAGCTCTCGGCCTAAGCACGCCAAAGCCCTGGCATGTGAGCGAGATCTACTGTCCATCAACGCATCAACGACCTACAGCTGATGTCTACAATCCATACAGTTGACCTCGGTCCCAATGTTCGAGCTCCAGCATCTTCCTAGCCTCACCAGCAGGCAAGCTCGGCGAAGCGGAGTCTCGCAGGAGGAGCTCGAGAAGCGGTGGACGTAGTGAGCGCCAGTTGTTATTGAAGCGGGTGATGGTAGCGGGCTGTAGTGAGCTTCGAAGGCAAGCATGAGCATTCAACTCGACTCGTGCGACCCTTTTGCTCGGCTCGAGCAGCGCCGCCCCCCTCGAGCTTCAAGCGTAGTCTTTTGAGCCACGGCCAAGTGAAGCATAGCGAAGGCGACTTGAGCGAAACTCAGTCTCTCGGCTCCCGAAGTCGATATGTTAAGCGAGACGATTGCAGCAGCTGAGCGAGCGCTAATCGTCCTTTTAGTCCCTGAGGACGGCAGCCTTGCTCTTCTTGTAAGCGAGGTACTTGCGCGAGATGAAGTCGTTGGCGGTGAGGGTAATGACCTGTTGCGAGGGAAGGGAAGAGGGAGGCGAGTGAAAAGAAGAACGGCGACGAGGTCAGCTCCGAGAAGTAAGAGAGCGACTGCGAACGGACTCACAGTGTGAGGAGCAATGCGAGCAAGATGAGCGGTGGTACCCTTGTACCATCCGCGCACTCCCTCCGTCTTCCAAGTCTTGTAGAGGCAGTCGATTGGGTTCTTGTCTGTGAAAGGAGGGAAGGACGGTCAGCCGAGGTAGCGAGTCGCTTTCGGCGAGAGCCACGCACATAGCAGTCCTCGGGGCTTTCCATCGGGTCCGATAGCGTTTGGCGACTGGTTGTACATGCGAGTGAGGGCGGTGTCTGTGGAGAGGTCAAAAGGTAAGCCCTCTTCGGCCTCCTCCGAAAGCTCATCGCCGAGAACTCACCTGCTGGCTGCATGACGGCGCAAACACAGAGTCCAGAGAAGAAGGAAGCCATCAAGAACTGTCCGACACCATCGGACACTCCCCACTCGCTGAGGTAGGACTTGGCGAGGTTGTAGGCCGGGAGCTGGACCGAGGAGCCCATGGCCGTACGAAGCATGGCGGCGTCGACACCGCGAGCGAGTCCCTTGAGACCGTCGGCCTTGACGATGGTGCGGAAGGCGGCGAAGACCGAGGGGTAGTTGTGCTGAGCGCCGACGGGGTTGAAGGGGGAGTAGGCCTGCATGCGGGCCTTGACGAGGAAGAGAGGGTTACCGAAGATGGCTGTACGGGAGTAGGGGGTTAGTGTAGCTTTCTCTGAAGCTGCAGAGCGATACAACTCACCTCCAATGACTCCAGAACTGGCCCCGGCCATGATCGACGACCAAGCGTGCACCGACGAAGCCTCGTAGCCGGCGAGGGTGTTGATCTGGTGTCGGATCGGCTCGAAGAATCCTAACCGCGATCCATTGAGCGCGACTTGGTAGGTGTACTGCATCACGTTTAAGAGTGGGGAGACGGGGATCAGCTCCCTCCTCACAACAAGGCTCCCCTCGCCTCTCCAAGCCAACTCACAGCAGCTCCGAGACCCCTCTGCACTCCCCTGATACCCTCAAACTTCCACGTCTTCTGCAAGCAGTCGATGGGTCCCGAGTAGACCTTGCCCGAGGCGTTCTTCTGCAGCGCGGCCGGGACGACCGGCGCCTCTGCTACAACTCCAGCCACGGCCGGCTTGACGGGCAAGATGGCACCCTTGCGACCTTGGAGCTCTCCATCGAGCTGCAGCCTCGTCTTGGACACCTCAGCGGGGTTGGTCACTATTGCCCGTTCGCGCGCGACGGCGAGCCAGAGCGAGGGTTAGTCAAGCGCGGTCGAGAGATGTAGCGAGATGTGGCGCACCTGTTACTGCTGTGCATGCTGCCAGAGCTCCAGAGACGAATCCTGCATGTCCGCAATACTCGTTAGACCTCTGCAGCAGCTCAAACCCAGATTAGCACGCAAGGACGAACCCTCTGTGGAATCCGGAGGGTCAGTAATGAGCTGCAGAGTTTACTGGGGAGACTACACACCTGCAGCAGATAGTGTCGGTGCTGGTGCAGTACTTGACGAGGCCATCAGACGACGAGAGCGGGGGCACCGAGAGAAATGTGGAGAGAAGGAGAGAAGGTAGGCCGTCGAGCGGCGGAAGGGGGTTCGGGCCTTCGGGCGGAGGTGAATCGCCCTGAGACCGCCGAAGGCGCCTTAGGGGCTCTTTGTAGCTTGTTAGTTACGAAGTAGAGCGCATTGCGAGTAGCCAGACGGCAGAGGATCACGAGCGAACGGGCAGACAGAGGTCTCTCGCCAGCTCTCCATCGCCGAAGTAGCCTCGTCAACGCGGGTAAAGCTACAATACAGCACAGCACAGGATTCGTACATCATCTCTGGTGACCTTCCTGCTCAGACAGCAGCTGGCTCCTCGTGCATGTTGGACTGGATCGACTTGGCCGCCTGCGAAGGGAGGGAGGGTCGGCCGAGATCAGCTTCGGCTCCTCGAACAGCGCTCAGCTCGCGGGACGAGCAACTCACCACTACGAAATCATCGACCTGCTTCTCGAGCTCCTCCAGTTTGGTCTTCTTGGCCTGGTTGGTCTTGAGAAGAGCCGCCTTGCGCGTTCCGAGCTCTTTCCTCTCGTCCTCGAACCTGTGAAGAGTACAGCAAGGGTCAGTAAGATGTAAAGGGTCTCGACAGAGCTAGACATGACCCACCTCTGCCTCTCTGCCAGCTCAAACTGCAGCCGGGCGAGCATAAGCTCGTGCGGATCCTCTGGTACGGGCACGGTGAAGCCTGCTGGTGGTGTCGGTAGCTTGGCGAGGTTATGGAAGTCCTCCAGAGGCAGCAGCGGTAGGTTCTGGTACTCGGATCTGTGTGGTGGGAGCGAGGTGAGCTCTCTACTCCCTCGAAGAGGCGTCGAAGGAACGCTGTAGCTCACTCGAACTCTTCACACTTGCGTATCTCGCGCTCTAGATGATTACGCTCGAACATGAGGTTCTGTGGAGCAGCGAGGTGAGCTCAAACCGTCCTCCCAGCCGCTACGAGAAGCAAGCGCAACTCACCTGCAGCCTCAAATGCGCGCTATCCATCTCTAACCTAGCATCCTGAGTGCGCGCCTTGCAGTCCCGTGCAAAGCTCAGTGTATCCCTGTTGACAGCATGCAGGGCCGAGAAGAGAGGAGTGGACGAAGCGAGCGATTGCTGAGGGTCGAAGGGAGGTGCTGTAGCGTCCTGGGCGAGGCGCTGGGCTACGAGCTCGTCGCTGAGCGTTCGTAGTAGGTCCACGAGTTGAGCTGGCAGGTCGGCGTGCATGTGAGCTGAGACGAGTGAGCGGTAGGAAGCCAAGCTGCAAGCGCCGACTTTCGCGTCTGGCCATCAAGTCTGGCGACCGAATCTCGGGTTGTGATACAGCTTTGTGAGCTTTTGCACACTCTTCAGATCTGCAGTGAAGCCTTACAGATCACCAGAGCTTGCAGAAAGCTCGCCTCTCGAGTCTTGGGCTCGTCCGAGCTTCGCAGGCCTCACTTGAGCCTCGGCTGTACCCAAGCACCAACTCTCCAAGCAGTGACTTGCTCGCCAATCACTCTCCACGCGCATTGGGGCGGCATTGGCCAACTGCGGCACCTCTGCACCTCGCCCAGCGCTCCCACCCCGAATTCGGCGATGCTTCAAGTCGAGTCCGTAGAGCCGAGAGGAATGGGGAAGCGACATTGAGCGGTAGTGAGAGTGACGAGCATGCTGCAGTCACGGCAGAAAGCCACGGACGAGCGATTCTTGGCCCTCGTGAAGCCGTAGCGATGCCTTCCGTACCGAGCGCCGAACTCGAATCCTTCGCGCCTCCTCCACCGCTGCCGAGCTGCTGATGCCACAACCGATCTTATCTTCCATCTTGTACGTATCCCTCGCCTCCCTTGCTTCCTCCTCGCATCTACTTCTCCAGGCTGAGGAGCACCTTCTCGAGGTCGAATCCAGGCGCGTCAGGGTCGGTGATGACTGAGGGAGGCGAAAGGGCGGGGCAGAAGGGAGTGAAAGTTGTATGGCGATGTGTAGGTTGAAGAGGAGCATGTGTAGGGAGTTGCGAAGAAGCAAGAAGTCAGCTCTCCGCTGCTGCTCCACGCCGCGCTGAGCCAGCGACCGCCCACAACAAGGGCTCGTCGACGCTGCAATCCGCTAGAGAAAGCTACTCACGTCCATCGTTCTTAGCAGTCTTGGCAGCCCATGCCTTCTTGGCCTCAGCGAGCCACTGTTCCCGCTTGTGAACCTCCTGGCTGGCAGCGTTGGCGTCAAACTTGGCCTGGAGCGTCTGGCGGTGGAAGATGCCGTAGAAGATGCCCGAGACGAGAGCCGAGTACCGCACGACCTGTAGGACGATAGCGAGCGCAGCCGAGGGCGAGACGAGGGGAGGAAGGGAACGACAGCGAGCGAGAGGGTTAGCGAGCCAATCTCGACGGGGTCGCGTGTGGGTCTCCCAGCCTAGGTGCTACTCTGCATGCTAGCAGCTTCCATCTGCATGCTCTGCAGCTGTACGAGTAGCACTCGGCGCTGCTTGCGGAAGCCGAGGCGAGTGCTTGATGATGGGGGCAGCCCGCCGGCGAGAGAGGGTCGCGGATGCGGGCGAAAAACGAGGTGGCTGTTGGGGAGTAGAAGGAGGGCTGGCGAGGGATGGGAGAAGGTGAGGAAGCTTCTGTAGCCACGTACGTTAACTGCTGGCGACACCATTTTTAACAGAAGCGGGAGCTGGGGGAGGGAGAGCTGCCGCGAGCGGTTCGAATCGGGGAGGGTCGACTCGCTGAGGGCGACAAGGGCTTGATCTCCTGCCTCTTCCTGCTTGCTTCACTTTCACTGCTCTAACTCAACAAGCTACAGAATGGCCTTCACACGAGGACTCGACCGCTACCGTGAGTCCTATCGCTGTTTGCAGAGCTAGCTTGCTGAGGCCAGCTCGACGTCACCTTGTCCCTCGAAGCGCAAGCTGTAAGGGATGCTGACCTCGCTCGACACCTGCAGAGAAGGAATTCACCCTCGCTCGCAGGAGCAAAGGCTCCTACCTCGTGACAGACGAGGTCCTCTCTCACATCCGAGTGAGTTCGCTGGAGAAATCGAGCGAGAGACAGCTACTAACGTGCATCTTGCCGTACAGGATGGCGTCTCCGAGACCAAGACTGGTATTCTCCACCTCTTCATGAAGCACACCTCGGCCGCTTTGACCCTCAACGAGAACGTGAGTCGTTCTCGGCGCTGACTTTCCCCTCCGCATTTCGTCTAGCTCATCCCTTTCCTCCTCAACAGTGCGATCCCGACGTCCGCTCCGACATGACCATGGTCATGGACCACCTTGTACCCCAATCCCTCCCCTTCGACCACACCGACGAAGGACCCGACGATTCGCAATCCCACCACCTCTCCTCCCTCTTCTCTGTCTCGGTTCACATCCCCATCAAGGAGGGAAGGCTAGCACTCGGAACATGGCAGGGCATCTACCTCCTCGAGTTCCGCGATCTGGCGCATAGCCGCAAGATCGTCGCTACCATTCTCTAATGGCGAAGTTCGGCGCAGACGAAGGGGACTGGTCCAGCCAGCAACGCTTCGGAGGGTGTACGAGATCGGAGGCGGTGTAAATACGACATGAGATGTTTGAAGTGTTCCCGAGTTGCGCTCGAGCTCGAGGAATGGCCTGGAGCAGGTGTTGGGCTTGCCCGCTCGCGAAAGCCGATGCTCACGGGCGAGCTGTTCTCTCGCTGAGCGCTACACGCATTCTCGACGACCCTGCGCTACACTCGAATTCTTGCGGGACGACAAGCCCGATCCGCTGCTCGTCTACTCCCACCGTCTCGCCAGCTCCTCCTGCGAAACGTCGCTTCGCCGAGCTTGCCTGCTGGTGAGGCTAGGGGTGGAGCAATGCCCCATGCTCGGGCGCGTGGAAAATTAACGAGAGCTTGAAGCGTCAGTGCGAGCCCCACAGCGGTCGAAGGAGGAGAAGATGCCGACTTCACTCGCTCGGCGGGGCAAGTCCGACGAAGGGGCTCTCGTTTCTACTAAGCCCAGTTCGCTTCCGGGAAGGCTCAAAAAGAATAAGTGATCACTTGCACAGGCTTCTCTGGCACCTCCGGGTCCTCTACACCCTCTCGCCCCTCTC
This sequence comes from Leucosporidium yakuticum, assembly GCA_019775505.1. NCBI lineage: Eukaryota > Fungi > Basidiomycota > Microbotryomycetes > Leucosporidiales > Leucosporidiaceae > Leucosporidium > Leucosporidium yakuticum. Next base: position 151,889 of record JACWFO010000222.1, read on the forward strand.
GACGCCTCCCCTCACCCTAGCTCGCCCGCGCCTTTCGTCTCTTGCCTTCCCACTCTCACCTCGCTTTCTTCGCTCACCGCCAACCTCTCGAGATGGACGCTCAACCAGCTCAGCAACCTACTAGCACTACTTACGCCCGCCCTCAACAGTTTGCAGACTCGCCCGCTGCTGCTCTTCCGACGGAGACGCTCAGCCGTATCTTCGAGCTCGCGTTGGAGGAGGAAGAGGACCCGTTCGAGAGGCAGAAGCTGAGGTGGAGGTTTCAGAAGGTCAGCTGGCAGTGGTCGACTGCTGTTGGAGAGCAGACGGAGTACGCTGTCGTCACCGAGAAGGAGGCTCAGGCGCTCAAGCGAGCTATCAGCACGACGGGACGAAGCGACGAGGTGCAGAGCCTTGCGCTTACGACATCAAATCTCGATCTTGCACCATGGAAGGAAGAGCTTTTGCAGCTTTGCTCGGCCGCCAACAAGCTCGAACTCAGCCTCCTTCCCCCCAGCGATCTCGCTTTGCCAGGCAATGTCACGAGGCGCGCTCTCGAAGTCCTGGCGGGTTCCAAAGGAGTGAGGAAGTTGGTGCTGAATGATCGCAGAGGCCACACGGCGCATCGCCTGTTTGATCTCTCTGGGTGAGTTCCGGTCTCGTTCCGCGCTTGTCGCCGAGCTGATGAACTCGCTCTACAGGTTTCTCAACTCCTGGCCCTCGTTGAAGTCACTCGAAGTCAAAATTGCGGTTCATCAAGGCTTCACCTGGGCGAGGGCAGCTCCAAGCTCCCTCCAGCACCTCGAAATCCCCGCCTCAGACCTTCTACTAGTCCGCGTGCTCCTCCCTCACCTTCGAGATCCAACGCTTTTTCGCTCGCTTAGAATCAGGATTGATCCAGATTACCCCTCCACCCCCCACGAAAGCCTTGCCGAAGAACTCCTTCCCCTAGCCAACCGCCTTCATCGCTTCTCGGCGCTCGGCGGATGGGAGCCTTCGACCGAGTTCGAGCAGCTCATCGGCGCCATGTCCAGCCTCCAACACCTCGAGCTCGGCTACACTACCTCCAACGCTCTTCCCGCCGACGAAACGAAGCACAACCTCCCTCCTTCCGCCTCGCTCGGCCAACTCGCCTCCCTTCGTGAGCTCATCCTTCGCGATGTCGGCAAAGCTCAAACGACGACCTACCTCCTCGCCACCCTCAACAATCTACTCTCGAATCCACCTGCCTCCCTCAAGCGCATCCAACTCGACTCGAGTTTGACGACGAGCTGGCCCGAAGGAGCGAGAGCCGAGCTAGAATCGAAGGCTGAAGCTGCTGGCGTTTGGCTCGTGTTTGTCGTCTGAGGTGCGAGGGACACGAGGAAGTGGGTGAGTGATTTGACGCCGATAGACTCTCGACTCCCTGCTGACCTTCTTACTCTTTTACAGCGAACTCGACGACCGGCGAAGGGAAAGAGGCTCGGCTCAGGCTGGGACGAGCTCAAGAGCGGATTGGAGAAGCGGAGTTTCGCTAGCTACATACCGAAACGGAACGAGATGCATGCTTTCCTCATTCGCTCGTCACCCACGGAGGACCCTGCGAACGAGAGCTCTCCTCCCTTGCGCTTCGCCGAACTCTCGCAGCGTTGGGGGGAAGCGTATATCGCGTCTTATAACAAAAAAGGCAAACCTGTCCTCACTATCCTACAACCCAACTACATCTCCTCCGGCTCACTCATCATCAACGGTTCCTCGACCCTCGTAATCGGCGGTGTCTCCACATCCTCCTCCTTCTTCTCCTTCTCCTTCATATCATGGTTCAAAGGCGAAGGCACCGAAGGACCATCGTCAACTTGATCCACCACCGCGTCGAGAGGAGAGAGGGAGAGGGTCGGTTGGCGCTGCTGTTCGGGTCGTTTGGGCGTCGGGGTTGGGCTTGGAGTCGGCGCTGGTGAGGCGGTGGCGGGTGGTGCGTGGGAGGAAGAGGAAGAGGGAGGAGGAGGGGAAGTCGCTGTACTAAACTCTGTAGCACCGAGCAAGGGCGAGCTCATAGGACTGGCTACTACCTGCCCACCACCGAGAGGGGTCTTGGTGCCCTCACTCCCCTCCGCCTCCGAGCTGAGGCTCGTCATCCCCGTTCCGCTCCTCTCCCTATCCCTCGAAGGATCAATACTCGAACTCCTCCTCCTCATTCCCTTAAGCTTGGCCACCACGCTCATGGCCAAAAACGTTGACGCCCTCAGCGCGTTCAACGCTCGGTCCACCTCGGCTTGAGTAGGCTCGGGGAAGGAGATACAGTTCTCTTCGTAGGGCGTTAATGGGTCTTGGCCGTCGGAGGTGACCCATGGGTCGGTCCAGAGGGAGCGGATTGTGGGACGGGAAGTGGGAGATTTGGTGAGGAGGGAGGTGAGGAGATGTTGGAGGGAGAGGGAGAGGGTGGTGGGGATTTGGGGGTCGCTGTTGGAGGAGAAGAAGGGTTAGTGAGGAGCAAGGGGAGGGGAGGGAGAACGACGAACGATTCCCGAATGGATTTGAAGAGGATTGAAGGGTCCGGGTCGTCGAAGGGGAGGCGACCGACGACAAGGGCGTAAAGTGTTACTCCTGTTTCGTTTAGACGAGTGAGAGGGAAGCGAGCGGTGGGAGATGGAGGGGAGAAGGGGAGGGGGCTGGGTGTCAGCAATTGGTATAAATCGAGCGCCGAGAAGCCGAGCGCCGAAACCTCGACTCGGGGAGAGAGAAAGCGAGAGAAAACGCACCTAATGACCAAACGTCACAAGCGTATCCATGCATATCCAATCGCTGCTGAACTGCTCCTGTGTTGGCGTAAGGGCTCGTCAGCTCGGCGTTCTCTCTACCCCTCCTGCCCTCCCTCTCCCTCTCAAAGCAAGCCACTCACCTCCCTCCCCTCCCCCTTCCGCACTCGCACCACTCCCTCCTCCACTCGCACCTCCCAAAAGTTCCGGCGCCATATAAGCCGGACTACCCTTGGAATCAATCCCCTCGCCTTCATCCTTTTCCGTGAATTTGGAAATGCCGAAATCGATGAGTTTGACGTGGTGTAGGTCGGCTAGGAAGAGGCAGTCTGCAAGCGAAGCGAGGGAACGGAATGAGCGGTGAAAGGGAGAGGTTGGCGAGGAAGGAGGATGGGGGAGGGGCGAGAGGGAGAGGTTAGTGGAAGCGAGGTAGAGGAGAAGGGAAGGACCAACTGTCGGGCTTGATATCACGGTGGACAATATTATTGTGGTGAAGGTAGGCGATTCCTATTGCGTAAAGTCGGGCGTTAGCTCTTTCCTCCTCCGCTTCTCCTCCTTCTCCCTTTTCCCTCTCCTACCATCTCCCATCCTCCGTCCGCGCTGCTCCTCCAACCCACCCCAACCAAACACGAAGGAGAAAAGGAACTTGAACTCACCCAAAATCAACTGCCTCATCACCTCCCTCGCTCGCTCCTCCTTCATTGGTTCCACTTGCTCGCCTTGGGAGATTCGGAGGATTGGGCCACCGGCGCAGAGCTCGAGGACTGTGAGGTGGAAAAGAAGGGTTAGTTGGGGAAGGAGTGGAGAGAAGGAGAGAGATGGCGAACCAATGAGGAGGGCGTCGTCGCTGTTCAAGGTTGCGCCGAGACGAAGGAGAGGCAGTCAGCGCTCCACTCCTACAGCTTCCTCCCTCTCCATGAATAAACAGGAAGAGAATAGACAAGAAGAGATCCGCCCAACCCACCTAGTCACATCAATCACCTCATGCACGCTCGCGATATTAGGATGATCGACCTTCTTCATAATAGCCACCTCGGTCTTGATCAAATCCAAATTATCGGGTCCTTGATCCGTATCCTTCTCCCCATCTCCTTCCTCGTCATCATCCCCGAGAATCGGTCGACGGGGAGCTGGTGCTCGTCCGCCTCGACCTCGTCCTCGACCCCCGCGACCACCGCCAGAGGAGAAGCGCTGCCGACGAGCGGCTTCGGTCGCGGCGATTTGGCGGAGTCGACGTTTGGAGAATTCTTTGATGGCCTTTGGGGTTGGTGGGAGAGGTGGGAGATGGAAGGGAGAGGGGGGAGAGCCGAGGGTGAGAGGGAACGCCGAGGAGGAGACGGAGGGGGGAGGTGATGGAGCGTTGGAATTTGAGAGTCGATAGAGGTAGAGTGGTAAAGAAGGGAAGGATGCAAAGTAAGAGATGATGATCAGCTCTCGCCTCCCTCGGCTCTCGTTTCCCCTTCTTTCAGGTCCAGCAACTCACATACTCGACCCCCGTCTCCCTATCGGTAGCTCTCTCCACGGTGGCATAACTACCTTTTCCCAAATGACTTTCGCCCATCAACCTATACTGATTGACGCTCCTAGTACCATCCCCCGAGTCTACGGCGTAGGCGTTGAGAGTTTCTCGGTAGGCGCGAGATGAGCCGGTGGAGGAGGTGCGACGGTGGTGTGATGGTTGTGATTGGGAGGGAGTTGGGGAGGTAGAGGAAGGGGTGGAGGTGGTGGAGGTGGTGGAGGTGGTGGTGGGGAAGGCGAGGTTTGGGGAGAGGGAAGAAGAGGAGGAGAAGGGGAGTGAAGTGGTGCGAGTGGTGGATGAAGCTGAAGGAGGGTCGATTGGAGTTGGAGGAGTCAAGTGATGGGAAGGTGGTGAAGATGAAGGTACAGGTGCAATTAGAGGTGCGAGAGATTGTCGCGTTGTGGTAGTAGTCGTTGTTGGAGTTGGAGTTGCTGTAGCGGTAGGAGTTGGAGTAGTGGGTGATTCTGTAGGTGATTGAGATGGAGACTGACCCGATGGGTGAGTGATTGATTGAGCGAGGATGGGAGGTTGAACTGCGAGTAGAGGTAGGGTTGGTTTGATTGAAGCAGTGGGAGCTGCAGTTGTAGGTGATTGAGGGGGAGGGGAAGGAGGAGGGGAAGCTTGTCCAGAATCTCCTACACACAACAACTTCTTCCACATGGCCGATTCAAGCGACAGAGGCAGACAGAGGCAGAAGCAAGAGAGAAGCGAGCGAGAGACGCGCGCCTACGCATTTCATGCGCCCAACACCTCCTATTCAAATTCGCTACTAACTAGACTACTCTAGTACAGCTCTCTCTTGTTGAATCCAAGACTGGTTTGCACCTTCCCCTTTCCCACTCGTTACCTGCTCGCTCCTCAGAGCAACCTGCTCCCAAACCTAATCAACAACGCTACAGACAGCAGCTGTAGTGTAACAGACAGATCAGCTACATCCTCTTCTCTCAACAGAGCTTAACAGACTCACAGTAACGATCCCAGCAGGCATGACCTTGCCACTCCTCGCGAACCTACTCCCCATCACCACCAACAACATGGCGTTCACTCCTGTACCCATACCGCACCCGTTAGCTTCCTCCTAGCCCAGAGTAAAGAGCAACACAACCCACCAACAATCAAAGCCACGTCCTTGGGGTTAGTCGTCTGCCTCCTCACGCCATAAGCCAACGCTGCTCCGCTGCCTCCTCCTGCGATCAACGAGGGGATGGATCCGCGTTTGAGGAATCCGATGGTACCCCCCAGAGCGATGAGAGCGGAGGAGACGTACTGTTGCAGCCAGGCGGGAGGAAGGGAGAGAAGGAAGGTGGGGGTTGAGAGAGAGAGAGAGGGTTAGTGAGTTGTAGCACAGTACAAAGGAGAGGAGAGACGAACGCCAAAGATGGTGTCGAGGTCCGACATGCTGGCTTGTTTTGGTACTAATCGAGATGAGATGAAGCGAGTGAAGCCAAGGAGAGCCACCCGCGAACGACGAAACCGCGCGAGCGAGGGAAGCTCGGGCTTGAGGGGCGTCGAAGGGGCGAGAAGTGGGTGATGTGAAGCTTTGAGAGTCAGTTCTAGCACTGTAGCTGCTCTTAAGGTTACATTTCGCGCTCGCTGTACTGCAGTAGACTCTCGCTTCGCCTTCCAGCTCCAAGCCGAAGCCGAAGCCGAGCGCCGAACCGCTTCGCAAGTTCCTTCCCCTCTCAGTTCACAGGCAGCTCAAGCCTACTCGCCCACAAGAAGAGTGAATAGAAGTTTGACTCTGTATATACGGAGCCCCTCAATCCTCCCACTTGGCCTCAAGCAACCCCTCAGCCCTCAGCCGTCTCCTCGCTCGTCGTCGTCTCTCTCCGCCGAACTCTTGCTTCGGCACCACCTACAGAAGAAGAGAGGCGTCAGTAAAAACATCGAGCAAAGATCGCAGAGTGCTGCAGAAAACGCACCTTAAATCCACACCACCTCAGCCTTGTTCCGCTCAGCAGCGCGCTCGACATCGGCCTTCTCATCCCCACTCCAAAGCTTGGCGAGTTGGCGCTCGAGGCAAAGTTGCTCGCAGGAAATCGCAAGGCGTTGCAAGACTTGCTGAAGCTGTAATCCGGTACATCCATCGAGGGATCCAGCGGGGCAAAGGATGGTAACCTGGCGCAACTCGGCGAGCGATTCCAAGTCGAGTGTGGCGAAAGCGGCGCGGATGATGGAAAAGTGTAATTTGAGGGCACGGAGGTTGATCATTCTCAAGAGTAGGAAGCGGAAGGCGGCGTCCCAAATCCAGTGGTCTAGAGCTGCGAACTCGTCCAAGCGGCTGGCGAGGGGAACCAGTGCGCGAGCAACGCTGCTAGTTGGGAAAGGGTCGGTGTTGAGCGTTTTCCGCACGATGAAAGTGAGGGGGGTTTCGAGAGAAGTGAGATGAGGGAGGAGAGCTTCGATGAGACCTGGGTCGGCGGTGATCTCGAGGTGGCGAAGGGCGTGAGCTGGCGGGAATGGGCCAGTGGTGGAGTAACGCGCGAACTTGCAGTTGAGGCGTAGCGTGTGAAGTGACGGCCAGGTAAAGATCATGCTGTCAGGAAGGAGGAAGAAGCATATCAGCAAGGGCTTGCGGAGGGGAGGGGAGAGCGCCGAAGGAAGCTTACTCGGACAGAGCTCGAGGGGTGATGAACGCCTCGTTATGCAGCTCGAGCACGCGTAGACCCTTGAGCTTCTTCGTAGCTTTGTACAACTTGTGTCCCATCCCTGCGCAGTGGTCCATCGCCACCGCCAATGCGCTCTCGAGGTCGATGGAGAGGTGTTCGACGCCTCGGCAGGCATCGAGGAGTTGTGCCGTCTTTCCGGAGCAGTCGACACTGTTGGTAGCTGCTAGTCGAATCGCAAGGGAGTGAACCTGGGGTCTATCCTCGCTCGCAGACTTGAGCTTGAGCTTGAGTGCGCGGGCGAGCTTCCTGGCCTCCGTGGCGCTCGACACAGCGTACTCGGTGGGCGAGGGGACGACGCTATGCCAGTGGTAGCAGACACCTCCAAACGATCTCCTCGTGCCCTGCCTCTCGAACGGGTCCTCCTCCTCCATCGCGAGCTCGAGGATGCGGATGAGCGTCTCTGTAGGAAGAGCAGCAGCGGGCGAGTCTTCAGGCTGTTGAGGACGAGCGTAGGTGGTGCTAGTAGGTTGTTGAGCTGGTTGAGCGTCCATCTCGAGAGGTTGGCGGTGAGCGACGAAAGCGAGGTGAGAGTGGGACGGCAAGAGGGTGAGGGCGGTTCGAGCTGAAGTGAGGGGAGGGGTCGAGAGGCGTGAGAGGGTGTAGAGGGCCCGGAGGTGCCAGAGAAATTTATGCAAGTGATCAGTTATTCTTTTTGAGCCTTCCCGGAAGCGAACTAAGCTTAGTAGAAACGAGAGCCCTTTCGCCGAACTCGGACTTCCCCCGCCGAGCGAGTGAAGTCGGCCTCTTCTCCTCCTTCGACCGCTGTGGGGCTCGCACTGACGCTTCAAGCTCTCATTAGCTTTCCACGCGCCCGAGCATGGTGCATTACCCCACCCCTAGCCTCACCACCAGGCAAGCTCGGCGAAGCGGCGTTTCGCAAAGGTAGCTGCTGAAGCGGTAGGAGCGGTAGCTCTTGTTAGACCGAAGGTCAGGGATTGCTCAATGAAACGAGATTCAAGAAAATCCCAGGTAGACTTCGCTCACCCTTCGCAAGCTCTTCGCAGCCTCTCATCCTCGGCTAGATTGACGAGATCGAGCTCAATTGCGAGACGGTATCAAAGACGAGGAGGGGGATGATTGCGAGGGCGGAAGGGGCGTGGGGTACTATATGCTACTGCTGCGAGGGGGTGGTGGAACTGAAGTCGTCGGGGTCGTGACGGGAAAAAGGGTCGCTATAATGAGAGGGTCGTAAATCAAGGTCGTTAATGGGTCGTGTAGTGTGAGCGTGGTGTAGTTTAGTGTCATGTGGTGGTCGATTCTTCCTCCTCCCGCCGATCAAGCCGTCTTGGCTCCTCCTGCTCCGCTGCTACTGCTCGGCCTGAACGCCGAAAGCGTCAACCTCTTGATCGCTTGGCCCGCCTTCCTCGGCGTCTCCAACGCGCTCATACTCGGCGAAGGAGGGACGCTCCTCGCCGCCGCACCTCCCGTGACGATGGTGTCGTCGTTCTCGGCGTCCTCGACCCGAAGCGAGCGATGCGAGGCGCGAGGGCGAAGACTGCCTTTGATGGCGCTGGTCGAAGTCGACTTGGGGACGTTGTTGCTGCTGGAAGAGCGAACCGAGGCGAGGCGACGGATGGGGTGCTGCCGAGTAGGTTCTGGAGTCGTAGCAGGGGAAGGGTTCCTCGAGGCGATGGACGAGCGAACCGAGACGGTCGAGCTGCCTTTCCTCGAGCCGTTACGGGACATGGGGGGTCGAAGAGGGGAAGAGGCGCCGCGAGGGGGAGAAATGACTAGGCGGTACTTGTCTTTGAACCCGCGAGCCCAAAGGGTAGCCTCCTTGCCGCCGTTGCGAGAGGAAGGGAGAGGGAGAGGTGGAGCTGCTCCGTCCGTCTCCATCTCGCCGACGACATCCCAGTCCGAGTCGGAAATGGCGTCCTCTTCGCGCTCCTCTTCGTCGACGTCCTCCAGGATGATATCGCTCGCTGGCGCCGAAGTAGCGGCGGGCGCGGCCTGAGAAGCGGAGGTGAGGGAGGGAAGGCTAGCACTGCCGGAGAGTGAGCCGAGCTCTTGGTCCTCCGACTGTTGACGAACGCGCTTGGAGAGAGGAGAGGCGTCCATGGCCGTCGTAGCTTCGGTGGTGATCGAGTCGAAGGTGGAAATCGTGTTGTCCGCCGTGGCGTTTACGTTGGCGGTAGGATCGTCCTCGTGATCCATGGTGACGTCGACCGAGAGGCTTTGGTGGATCGAAGCCATCTCCTCGTCTTCATCCTCGTCGCTGTCCTCGAGCTCATGGCGGTGGATCGAGTCCGAGTCGCGCCCGTAGTAGCTGTCTGTGATCGAGGGTGAGGCGTCAGCGAGAGCTTGTCGTAGAGCAGCAACATTCCCAACTCACATCCATCAAAGACATCGTTCCCCTGCAGGTCGAACGCTTCCTGAGGCTCGCCCTCTGGCGGATCCCGCTTGCTCTCGCTCTCCCCGTCCTGAGCGCCTTCTCCCACTTGCGGCTCCATCGTCAAGAAGACATCGTCGAACTGGCTCGTGTCCGTAGGATCCTCGGGGTTGAGCGTCGGGATGAAAGGTGGGACGTAGCGCTGGTGGAGGACGTGATCCCAATCGATGGCGGCGAAGTAGGGGTGCCGCTTCATGCGCTCGTCGGTCATGCGGAGGAGGGGATTGCGTTGGAGTAGACCGCGAAGAAGGGACTTGGTGTCGTTGTCGAAGACCCGAGGCGCGTCGTCGAAGACAAGCTCGTCGTGCAGAACTCGGCGATACACTGGTGAGCTAAGCGAGTTAGCGATGCGAGCGGGGGGACGGCAAAGATCAGACGTACTCGTGGCGTGATCCTCGGACCAGAAGGGCGTGAGACCGGCGAGCATCTCGTAGAGCATCGTGCCGAGACTCCAAGCGTCAACTTCGTACGAGTAGGGCTCTCCCAGCAGGACCTCTGTAGATGTCCAGAGTCGTCAGTCGAGATTCTTCGTCGTCGAAAGAAGGGATCAATACTCACCAGGTGCGAGATACTCGGCCGTACCGCAGAAGGTCGAAGTCGTTTCTCGTTGCGCTCCGAGCCAGGCCATTGACGGCGGGGTGGAAACGCTCCGAGGCGAATCGGTCGAGAGCCAGTGCGGCCGTGGTAGCTCTCCATCTTTTCCTGGAACGGCGAGGGAGGCCGAGTCGGCGGAGCGAGGAGAACCGAGCTGGGCGTGGCCGAAATCCTTCGAGAGGCCTGCACGAGTGAGCAAAGTTAGCGACGCACGGGCGAACAAAGGCAACGGTAAAGACGCACCAAAGTCGGTGAGAACGATATGGCCATCTTGGGCGATGAGGATGTTCTCGGGCTTGAGATCGCTGTTTCGGTTAAGAGTCATCAGCGCTGCTCTTCGCTCTTCCCTTGCTTCGCTTCTCCTTCACTCACCGGTAGATGATGCCCGCCTTGTGCAGTCCCTCGACGCCCTCGACAATCTCGGCAGCATAGAAGCGAGCCCTGTCCCTGCCCAAACGTCCCCATCGCGCGAGCTGAGTAGCGAGATCTCCTCCGGGATGAAAGTCGAGCGCGAGATAGAGGGTGTTTTGGTCGTGGAAGGAGTAGTGTAGCTTTACGACGAAGGGGTTGACGTCTCCACGAGAGCACGCCTTGAGGACGGCTTGCTCGGTCTTGGTGTGAGCAAGCTCACGGTGAGCGAGGACCTGCAAGACGACGAGGTTAGCTTCGGCGTTGTGAGATCGCGGATGGAACGGCGCACATGCTGCTTATGGATAGCCTTGAGAGCGTAAAACTTCTCCGAATCCTTTTGCTTGACGAGCAGCACCTTGCCCGCGCAGCCCTTGCCCAGCACGCGCATAATCTCGAACGAGTCGATGGTGAGTGCCGGCTTGGCCGATTTGGACGCCGTCCTCGACCTTGCGGGAGACTTGAGAGGCTCGAGAGTTGCACCCGCCGGTGATGGAACCTCGATGCGCCGACTACCCCGCGGTCCTGGATCCTCTTTGCTCTTCGACTTCTCGTCCTCGGCGGGCGCTGTCCTCGGGCGAGAAGGCAGCTCGACAACCTCGGCGGTGGCGATAGGGTCGACCTGAGCGACGGGAGGAGGGGTAGGAAGCTCCAGTACCGCCGCTGCATCCGTGCTGGTCGTGCCGTCCGTCATGTCGGTGGAGGAGGAGGCAACTCGGCGGTCGCCAGTGCCATCGAGGTCGGTAGCTTGAAAGTCGAGCTTGGAGGATGGGATGGCGGGGAGAGGGAAGAGGGACAGATGTTGCGCTCCCGTCGTATCGACCTCGATGCTCGTCTCGTCCGTCGAACTCGAACCCTCGATGGGGTGTAGTCCAGAGCTCGGCGCTACGGCTCCAAAGGCTGCAAACTCGGACGAAGCGCGTGGAGGAGCGAGATGGGTAGTCGCGTCGCTCTTGGTCCGCTTGATGCGCTTCTCCACTCGTGCACTCTGCAGGTCATCCTTGCGGACGACAAAGAAGCTCCTCCAGGCGGTGTGCGAGCGAACGACCGAATCGTGGCTGATGGTCGAGAGGAGGGTGCCGAGCTCGTGGTAGTCGATTGAAGCAACAGCGATGGATTTCGACTCTTTGGCGGAGAGCGAGGCAAGGGAGTTTGACTGCCCGCGACGGGGACTGAGCGTGCGCTGAAGCGAAGCGAGGACGGTGCTCCGCTTTCTCGGGGTTGCTGGAGGCGTGAGAGGGGTGGAAGTAGCCTTGCGAGGAGGAAGCCTTCCCGGGAGTTGAGAGCGAAGCTGTGGCAGAGTGCACGAGGTTAGCGAGTGCGAAGCCGGACCTCGGTCAGCAAGAGGGGGACTCACTCGGGCCTCGAAATCGACGAGTTCGCTCGCGGTCCTCATGAGGGTGAGAGAGGCAGTCGGGGTAGAGACGTAGACGGTAATTGACGCGTCTCTCTGTAGATGAGTAGACGTGTAAGCTTGCGCTGCAGCTGTACCGCGCGAGTGGGGAGGTGAAGGACGCACCTTCTTGCTCGAGCGAGAGCGCGACTCTGACTTGGCGAGCGATACATGCCATCCTTCGTCCGCCTTGTCGAGCCCTACGATATCATCCAGCTCGCCTGCCTGCTCCTCCCGTGTAGGCCCGTCAAAAACGCCCATGTCGAGGCGGCCCCGGCGTGCGCTCGTCGAGTTGGTGGCACCGCTGACCGTGATGTAGCCTGAGCGAGGTGGCGACGATTTGGGGTGATTTCCGAGCCAGGAAGCAGAGCTCCTCAGCGAGCTGCTGTTGGCCATTGAGCTCGGGAGCCGGAGGGAGGATGGGGCGTGTTGTTGCTTGAAAGCGCGCGAGTGGGGTTGCTGAAGAGAGGGGGAGGGAGAGCTACAGGGAGCACGTAGCGGGCGTTGAGCGCTGTAGGTTTTTGCTCAGGCGAAGGTACGAGGTGCGAGAGGTCGACGAGAAGGGCGAACTTGGACGAGTTGAGGGAAGGGGGTCCGGGCGCGAGTGGGTCGTAGCAGATGGGATGGTCGTGACGGGGCGTGAAGGGTTACTGAGGAGTACTGCTGTGGTACAGACGAGGGGACGAAGAAGCGAAGACGAGTGAGATGGTAAGAGGGGGAAACTCTCGTTTCGCAGCTTCGGCACTTGTCCGCCGGCCTTTGCCTGCAATCTCGCTCGGTGCTCTTTCCCTTTCTACTTGCGCGCGTTGATGCCTGAATACATTTGAACTCTTTGGAAGCTCTTGTCTTCGCTTCCTCTTCGAATTGAGCTTTGCATCGGCGCTTTGTAGTTGGCAGAGGGGCTCCCTTCTTCGGCTGCAGCAAGTTTCAGTCAGTGAGATCCTCCGAGTCGACAATCTGCAGTAGAGTATCAAGTATTAGATGTGCTTGACACCCGGCAATCAATTCAGTGTACTACCTTGCCTTCTATGGCCGTCGGTCAACATCTCTTGTAGAAAGCGCCGAGTCCGCGCCGAACCTCGAATCGAGCCGAGCTAGGACCCTCCTCCTCTCGCGGAAAGGACAGCATGAAGCTCTCGCGAGGCGGAAGGTGTAGGCGGTTCGGCTTGTCGCCCTAAGCACTCGCACGCCCTCTTGAGCTGGAAAAAGTCTCGCTTGCAGCGAAGGTACAAAAACTGGGCACGAGGGGGAAAGGCGAAAGGGAGGGAGGATAGTACAAAAAAATGGTGGGCATAGGCTACGCTGCCGCGGTGACGGCCATTTGAGAGAGATCACGGTTGTCTGCGAGCAGAAAAGACGGATCAGCTCGGCGCGAGCGAGGTGCAAGCAAGGAGGGAGCAAACTCACCGATAGCAACACTGCGAGTCTGGTTCTGAACCTTGTAGATACCGATGAGACGAGAAGAAAGCTCAAACATGTTCTGTGAGCGAGGGACGAGTCAGCTTCGACCGAGCAAGGAGCGCGCGACTCAGCACTCACGTTACGGAGCGAGATGATGATGAACTGGGCGTTCCTGTGAGGTGAGAGAGGTCAGCGTTGAAGGGATGAGTTCGAAAAGAGCGAAACGAACTTGGTGCGATCCTTGATGTAGTTGGCGACGATGGAGACGTTGCGGAAATCGAGAGCGGCGTCAATCTCGTCCATGAAGTAGAGAGGCGTAGGCTGGTGGAGGGGAGAAGTCAGTACGGGAAGGCAAGGAGGCGAGCTCGAGAAGAGACCCACCTTGAAGACGTGAAGCGCAAAGACGAGAGCCAGAGAACTGAGGGTCTTCTCTCCTCCCGAAAGGTTGGAGATGTTCTTCCAACTCTTCTTGGGCGGCATGACGCTGAAGATGATGCCTTCGGAGAAGGGGTCGAGCGAGTCGACCAGCTCGAGCTCGGCGTTACCTCCGAGCGTGATCATCTGCAGGGAAGACCAGGTCAGAATCGCCGGCGACGATGGCGAGACGGAAAAGGCGCACCTGGTACATCTCCTTGAGCTTCATCGAGATAATACCGAAGCCCTCCATAAACTCCTTGAGGCGCTGGTTGCGAAGATCGTCGGCAAGCTGCTTGGCGGCGTCGCGCTCCTTGGTGACGGCGTCGAGGTCGGCGGCGCGCTGCATGAACTCCTTCTCGCGACGAGCGTACTCCTTGAGCACCGAGAGGTCGAGGTTGGTGTTGGCGATGCTCTCTGTTGGGTTGCACAGAGCATCAGCACGAGCGCGTAGGAGAGGGGGAGGACGAGAAGACGAACCCTCGAGAACGGAAATCTTGGCCTTGAGGACCTTGACATCAAACGCCGCAATCTCTTCGGGGGTCCACTCGCGCAGAACGCTGTCGAGCTTGGGCGCCTTGACCTTCTCCTCGCTCGGCTCGCCGTCCTGATCCTGCTCCTTGGCCGCCGCGGCGTTCTCGCCTTCCTCCTCGTCCTCGTCGCTGTGCACAGGGGCGCATCAGCTACCCATTCTCTTAGAACGAGGAAAGAGGTTCACACTCACTCGTCGAGATCGTTGAGCTGCAGCTCGGCGAGACGGTCGCCCCAGTGCTTGATCGCCTTGAGCGCCTCGTCGAGGAGCTTCTGAGCCGAGTCGCGCTCACGGGTGAGCTCCGCCTGCAAAGGGAAAAAAAGGGCAAAGGTCAGCTCAGAGCGACAGAAGAAAGCGGTAGAAGGAAAGCTCACCTCGCGCTTGCGGAACTGGGTCATGATGTCGACCTTCTCGTCAAGCGACTGCTTCATCGCGGCGAGCGCCTCCCTCGAGTCGGCGAGAGCGTCCTGCACCTGCTCGACCGTCTGCCTAACAGCATCCGAGTCGGCCGCACCCGTCTCGATCTGACCCTGCAGCTCCTGCAACTCGGCTTCGGAGGATTCGATGGCGGCCGTGCTCGTCTCGATCGACTTTGCGAGCTTCTTGGTGTCCTTCTCCGACTTGGCCTTGCCGACTTCGGCCTTGGTGAGGCGGTCGGTAGCGAGGTCGATCTGCGCCTTGAGATCTTGGACCTTGGTCTGCTGGCCGCGAAGCTTGACTCCTCCGACCCTGAGAATCTCCTCCTGGTTGAGCTTGATCTCGTCCTCGATGGCCGACGCCTCCTTTTGTAGTCGAGCGAGGTCCTTGGTGAGCGAGGCGATCTCCTTCTCGAATTGGGCAATCTTCTTGACGTCGCCGGCTTCGGGCCTGCTCTGAGTCCTGCGAGGGGGGAGTAGGGGTCAGCTCGGCGGTGATGAGAGGTCGGCGCAAGAAGAAGGAACCTACTTGAGCTCCTCGAGACGCTTGTTGGCCTCGTCGACCCGCTTGTCGCTCGTCTTGAGGTCCATCTCAATCTTGGAAATTGACATGTCGATGTCGGGCACCCGCTTGCAAAGCGCCTGGAGATCCTTCTCGACCTTGGTACGATCCTCGACGAAGACGCGCAGAGCCTCGACTGCCACCTTCTGCTCCTGCTCGCAGCGAGCGACCTGCTCGGGAGAGACCTCGTCGGCGGCGATCTTGGAGCTCATGCGACCCTTGGCGGGGCGACCTCCTCCTCCTGACATGGTTCCCGAGACGTCGATGACCTGTCCATCGAGGGTAACGACCCTCCAGCGCTTGTTGCCGCTGCCAAAGGCGAGGCGCTTGCCTTGGTCGAGGTCGTTGGCGACGAGCGTGTTGGTGAGGATCTGGAAGAAGGCGGGGGCGAGCTTGGGATCCTTGGGCGTGACGAGATCGAAGAGACGAGGGGCGTTCTCGGGCGTCTGGATGGGGGACATGTCGCGAGGAGTGATGCGATCCAAGCACATGACATTGGCGCGGCCGAGGTCGTTCTTGCGGAGGTGCTCGATGCAGGCTTGTCCAACCTTGATCGTGTCAGTGACGAGGTTATCGAGACCTGGTGCAGCGGTGGAGATGGCGACGTCGTACTTGTCGTCGATACGACCGAGGTTGCCGAGACGGCCCTGTGAGAGACCGAGCAACGGCGTGAGCTAACGAGCCGGCAAAAGATCGCGAGGGAGACGCCTTACGTGGAACCCAGGAAGACGGCCTTGATCCTTGAGCTTGGTGAGACTAGAGAGGACGTTGCCTTGCGAGCGACTGGCCGATTGAGAAGCCTTGGCCTCGTCAGCCTTCTGTCGAGCGGCGGTCGCCTTGCTACGGAGCTTGTTGTCTTCGGCTTGCATGCCCTGGATGTCGGAGAAGATGATCAGCTATTGAGAGCTTCGAGGGTGAAAGCTCAACTCACGTTAAGCTGAGCCTGGAGAGCGGCGATCTCATCCTCGACCTCCTGCTTCTCAGCGAGTAACGACTCGAGGCGCTCGTTCTGTAGTGGCTCGGTCAGTGGAGCACTCGGGGAGACGCCAGCACAGGGACTCACCTTGGTCTCGTCGTCGCTGGCGAGCTTGGTGAGAGTCGCCTGCGCCTCCTCGATGGCGACCTTGATGCTCTCGCTCTTCTCGGTGAGGAGATCGCGCTCGTTGGCAACAAGGTCGATGGCGGCCTGCTTGTCGGCGATCTGGGCGGCCCAGGGTTGAAGGTCGTTCTGCAACGCGTCAATCTTGGCGGTGAAGGTTTCGGTCTTGCCTGTGAGGTGGACGAAGGCAGCGAGTCAGCGAGGAGGGAGCTGGAAATGGCGCGAACGAGGTCGAAGCGCACCCTTGAGTCCATCCCGGACACGCTCGAGCTCGGCCTCCTCCTTCTCGAGAGTAGCCTCCATCTTCTCGACACCAGCTCCGACGCGCTCGATGGTCTCGCCGTGGTTGCGAATCCAAGTCTCGGCCTCGGAGCGAGCGTGCGTGTCGTCCTGCAGGCTCTTCTTGAGCTTCTTGATCTTGGCGAGCGCCGACTTCTTCTTCTCCTGCAGCTGCACGTCGGCGCGGTCGAGTACGGCGAGCTGCTTCGAGACCTCGTTGGCCTCCTTCTCGATTTCCTGTTCGGCAGAAGGAGTAGGTGAGCAAGAGAGCAGATGCGGGGGTCAAAAAAGAGTAAACGGACCTTGGTGTTCTTGAGGAGCTCGTTGTAGTCAGCTTGAAGATCCTCGACCTCCTTGCGAGTGCCGGCTTGCGCTGCGATCTCCTGCTCCAACTCGGCGGTAGCGGCGGCCTGCAGAGGCGGGACGGGAGCAAGAGAATGGTCAGCACGATCCCGCAGGACATCGAGATAGATCTATCGACTCACGACGTCCTCCTCGAACTGCTCGGAGTTCTGGGCGGCCTGGTGCATGTGAACCTGGAACAAAGCCGACTGGTTGTGCACGAGCTCGTTCTGGTCGCGGAGATAACCGTCGGCCTCCTTCTTGCGGCCCTGTAGTTCGAGGAGAGAGGTCGGGCGTCAGGTGCTATTGACCAAAGGCGACTGCGAAAGTGACTCACCTCGAGAGCACTCTTCTCGCGCTCGACGAGCTTGACACGGTTCATCTGCACGCCGCGAGCATCATTGAGGCGGTCCACCTCGACGATGGCGGTCTCAATCTCGGACTTGTACCTGAGTACGACGAGAGGGAGGGCGAAGTCAGTCGTCGGTCGCCGAAGTCGAAAGAGAAGCTCAGCTCACTTTGAAGTGCCGATGATGTCTTCGAGGTACTCGAGCAGACCCTCGTCGTGCTCAGTAGCACCCTTGGGCTTCATCTGAGCGATGGACTCGACTTCTCCCTGCGCGCGAAAGGATCGTCAGCGGGGAGCGAAGAAGAGCAGGATGGACGACTTCTCACCTGAAGGATGAGGAAACGCTTGTGGTCGAGGTCGATTCCGCGACCCTTAAGGAGAGTGGTAACCTCGGTGAAGGTGGAAGTCTTGCCGTTGATGCTGTGAGGTGTTGAAGTTGTCAGCGGCCTGTTCAGCGAGCAAGGGGGAGCGCGGCTCACGTGTAGCGACTCGAGTTGTTGCGGTAGGCGGTACGAGCAACAACCAGTTGAGAGTTGGGAACGACCTCGAACTCGTCGCGACCGCCGGGCTGTAGTGGAAGGGAGTTAGCGAGCGTCGTCGCGAGCTCGAGGCGAGCGACTCACCAAGTCGATGATCTCGCGGAACCAGACCTCGACGGTGCACTGGCCAATCAACCCGGCCTCGAAAGCAGCAGGAGCACTCTTCTTGCCCTTGCCCTTCTTGCCCTTCTTCTTCTTTCCGCCATCCCATGCCTCCTCGTCCAGCGAATCGTCGTCCTCAAACTCGGCGCCCTCGACGTCTTGAGGAGGCGCGGCGTTCTCGTCGGCATCGACGACAACTCCCGAGTTGTGGATGAGCTCGCTCAGCTTGCCTTGGCGCATCTTGGTGGCGCGGTAACCAAAGACGAAGAGGAGGGCGTCGATCGTGTTGGACTTGCCGGATCCGTTGGGGCCGACGATGGAGGAGAAGGACTACAGAGGGCGGCGCAGGGTCAGCGACGGTCAGGAGCAGAAGCAGCATCTTGAACTCACCTTGTGGAAAGGACCGATGATCCCACGACCTCGGTAACTCTTGAAGTCCTCGAGCACGAGTTGGTGAATGACGAGACGAGGCTTGCCCTCACGCTCCTTCTCGCGCTCCTTCTCCATGGCGGCGTGGTTGAGAGCGGCCATGCGAGCAGCAGCTGCGAGGTCGTAGGCGGTGGGAGCGACGTTGATGGGAGCAGGAGTAGGCGCGGGAATTGGTGCCGGAGGAGCCTTGAGTCCATCCTCAGCCTCGGCGACTTGGGCGCGGGGGGTAGAGGGAGGGAGGAGATCGACAGCAACATCGTCGTCTGAATCGTCACCGCCTTGCGAAGGAGCGGGAGTGGCGAGCTGCTCCGTCGAAGGAAGATCCTCCTCGGCGGTTGCCTCGATGTCTCCGGTGGATGAAGAAGGGCTATCCTCGACGACTCGCTTGCCCCTAGACTTGGACTTGGACTTGGCGGGCGTCCTCTTGACGGGTGTAGCCTCCTCATCGTCGTCGGATTCCTCCTCCTCGACATTCTCCTCGGCAGGAGCGACGGCGACGGAAGCCTTCTTTCCACGGTTGCGGATGACCGGCTTGACGTCCTCTTCCTCCTCTTCATTTTCCTCCTCGACCTCAGTCTCTTCCTCCTCATCTTGCTCGCTCGGCGCGTCGGTCTCCTGCTCAATCTCGACGGTGGAAGCTGGCGAAGGGGGACGGAGTGCCCTCTTGCCCCCTCGACGCATCGCTTTGGGCTTGACCTCTTCCTCTTCTTCCTCTTCCTCCTGCTCGTCGTCGCGCTCGTCCTCGGCGTCGCTGGCCTCCTCTTCGACGCTTTCCGCGAGCGAAGCGCGAGTTCTCCTCGAGGCGCGGGCAGCGGTGGCTGAGGGTGCGGTCGATACGCGTGTCCTAGTGGTAGTAGACTTGGCGCGAGCGGAAGAGGAAGCGGCGGTTGATGTAGTAGAGGAGAGCGAGTCGCGCTGGGAGGAGGTGCGCGTCGAGCGGGTGGTGGAACTGGCCGAGGATTGTGTAGGTTGTTGGGAAGCGGCGGAAGAGCGCGAAGTACGTGTAGCACGAGTCCTTGCTGCAGGCTTGGCTACAGGCTCGTCGTCTTGATCGTCGTTGTCGGGAGGTGGAGTTGAGAGGGATTGTTTGGCGGTTGAACGAGAGGGTCGACTGGCTCGAGTGGGAGGTTGAATTTGCTGTAGGGGACCAGAGTCCTCCTCAGCCGTTGCTGTAGTTGAAGCTTTCCTCCGAGGCGGCATCCTATGTCGACGAGACGAGACGGGGCGAAACGAAAGGAAGCAGACAAGCGCGCTCCTTCAACCTCTCTTGGGTCGAGCGCTCGACGGCCAAGTTCCCAAACCGAGCCAGCTGCAGCTCTCTTTCTCGGACTATTCACTTCCATCTCATAACGACCTACAAGTCGAAGAATGGCTTCGCCTAGTGAGCTCCCAAACCTCCCATCTGCTCAACTACAGCGGCCACGTCTCGCCCACCCCGCGCTGACCCTCGCTCGCTCCTTCTCTCCTCCTTTGCTCGCCTCTTGATTCTCCTACAGACGAACGGTTGCTCTATGGAGCCAAGACGGATAACACCGACATGATCAACGACGTCTTTGGCCTCCCAGAGGGGGAATGGGACGTCAACTTCCAGGACGGCATCGGCAACACTGGTCAGTCGAGCCTTGCTTGACGGGCGCTAGAGGAGCAGATGAGCTACAGATGCATGCCGACTTGCTTTGGCGCCTCGGTGGAGCTGTATCGAAGCGTGCACCTCGGTCTCGGCTACGCAATCTGGCGTCTCTTCCGAGAGAACAAGGGGAGCTGACCTGCATCTCTACACTGCTTGTTATCGTACAGCACTGCACTATGCGTGAGTTTCTACTTCTCTCCCTCCCTCTGTGCTCCCCGCTGACTCGCTTTCACTCCACCAGCGCTTCCGCCCCTGCGCCGAGCGCTCTCGAGATGCTCCTTGAGCGCGAAGGTCCGTCCTCGGTCTTCTTGTCGACCATTGCCGGACTGAAGCTTACCTCTATACTGTACAGGAACCGATGTAGATCTTCAGAACCGTTTGGATGGTGCTACTCCCCTGCACATGGCCGTCAAGCTCGCCAACGAGGGAGCGCGGCAAGGAGTCATCGACATGCTCCTCGACGCCGGCGCTGATCCACGGTACGATGTTCCTCTCTTTCTACTCGCGCTGATGACTAGCTGATCACCCCGCCGACCTTCCCTAGGATCAAGGACAAGCACGGCAGTTTGGTGGCCGACTACCTCAATCCTCAGGACAGCGAGACGGACAAGGAGATCCAGCAGGCCATCAACCTTGCTATTGCCGAGTTCAGCCTCGGAGGCATCGACAGTGCAGATATCGCCGACGATAGCGATGGGGAGCCAGGCTCGGGAAGTGGGAGCGAGTCGGATTGAGCGAGAGGAGAAGCAGTTCGGCGGTAGGGGAGAGCGAGGCGAGGGCTGTACCGTTTTGTATCGCTACGCACTGGCATCAATAAAGATCGTATCATTTTTCCTCTTGCTCGCCCGGCGAACGACATATTAATACACGCCCGAGTTGCATACAGATCTAAAGTGAGGTACGAATGAGACACCCTTCAAGCCCAACTAAACTGCTTCTTCCGCCGGTGAGGAGACATTCTACCATGTAAGAAATCACATCCCTCCCTACGCCAGAGGACGAGCTCCACCAATGACCCTACCGCGAACGAATACGCTGCCGAGGTTTCGGTCGTCGCCCTGCGCGGCAAGGGGAGGGGTTAGCAGGTTGTTCAAAGGAGAAGCACATAGTCAATAACACTCACCGAGAACAAGAACTTCTCAAAGACCTTCTCCAAGCTATCCTCGGGCTCGACGAACAGGCTCGATCCAAACTCATCGGCGGGGAAGCGATCCTCCAACCCTTCCTCGAGGGCCAGCTCGTACTGCTCCTCTCCGCCAACCTCCTCCTTCTGCGTCTCCGAACCCCTCTGGCCCGTCTGCACCAACAGAGCGTCGAACTCTTTCCCCACGGCGAAATCTCCTACTCGGTCCTCGAGGCAAGTGACTTGAGCTCCTCCCTTGGTCGCGAGGTAGAACAGGGTTTCGATGGATAGGTGACGCGAGGAGAAGTACCCGGGTGGGTAGGTTGTCTTGCCGTCGGCGGAGACGATGGGGACGGCGTCGGTGGGAGGAGTTGGCGCCGAAGCGGAGGGGGCGGTCGAATCTCGCTGGGTGAAGACGATGGTTTTGGAGGCGAACGAGGCGGTGCGACTGGGATTGCGTGGGGTATAGAACATCAAAATTTTGCTCAAATTAGAAGAGGAGTAGAGGAAGGGGAGAGATTGATGGGGCTGGAAGAAAGAACTCACATCGCCGAGAGGATGCCCAAGCTCGTTCCTCCAGCTACATCGGTACCAAGCGAGACCTTGATCCCTCGATCCAGCATGTTAGCCACCTTGGAAGTGCCGCTTCGAAGGTTGAAGTTGGAGCTGGGGGTTGCGAGGGCCGAAGGAGTTAGCGCCTCGCGCGAAGGGTGAGCTCGAGCTCGAGCGGCGAGAGCGACTCACTTGGGGCAATGCGAGATGCCCGACTCGCGAGATTTGATAAGATCCATCTCGTCGTGGTCGAGGTGAACGCAGTGAGCGAGTACCGTGTTCTGCTGGAGAAGGCCGAAGTGGTCGTAGACGTGGGTGTAGGTTGAGGCGAAAGGGAAGAGGGCTGTTCGAGAAAGATGCGAGTCAGCAAAAGCTCTATCTCGTTCATTTGAAGGACTCACACTTGGTGAACTCGATCTCGGTGGGGTTCTCGGCGAGATGAGTCTGACACGGGAGGGAAGGGTCTTTCTTGAGCATCTCTCCGAGACCGGTGAGCAGCTCATCGGAACAGGCGATGGCGAAGCGAGGAGTAATGATAGGTTGAACGAGCGAGGTGTTGAAGCTGTCCCTCGAAGCCGGAGCGAGGGTAGGATTGGCGCCGAGAGTTCCGTCCGAGGCGGCGACCACAGTTGGCGACACGCACTTGCCGCGAACGAACGAGACGAACTCCTCGGTATTCTCGAGACTTTTGCTTGCCTGTGAAAGAAGGGAGGTCAGCAAAGGACAGGGTCAGAGGGAGATGAAAGCGGCGCACCGACTCCTCCTGGTAATTTGGCGCCGAGAGACGGTCCATGTTGCACTTTCCTACGAACGCACGCTGTCCCTTGCGATGGCAAATGGCTGCAAGAACTTTGGTGGTGAGATGAAGGGATCCATAGTAGCAGACGGCTGTGCAGGGAGGGCGCCGAGATCAGCGAAGCGCTCTTCGGTGAGGGTGAGCAAGTTTCAGACTCACTGGTGGTGCCGCTGTTGATCAAGCGCTGAACTACGCCCTCATAAGTCCTCCTGGCGTACAGAGCATCGGCAAACTTGGCCTCGGCCGGGAAGGTGACCTTGTTAAGCCACTCGAGGAGCTCGAACTGCTGCCCGTAGGCGAGGTTGACGTATTGGGGAGCCTGTAGAGCAGAGGCATGTCAGTCGAGTATCGGACGATACGCTGAGGCCACACGGACATGAGTATGGGTGTCGATGAGGCTAGGAAAGGGAGGGAACGAGAGAGGGAGAAGGGTGAGCAAGGATAGGAAGCAGCAAGCGAACGGGTCGAAAGGTACAACGCACCCTGGGATCAAGAACTCTCCACGCTTCAACCTGACCAGCTGCACCCCGCTCCACCCCTTTGCCTCGAGCCTGGCGACCACCTCCCCCTCCCGCACGTCCTTGTCGAGGAAAGCAATGACTCCCGCCTCGTTGACGCCGAGGAGAGCATCGGTAATGTACTCGATCTCGGTAAGAGAGCGTGAGTGGATCAGAGTGCCGTGGAAGACCCGACGAGCGAGAGATGGAGCCTGCGGGGAGGCGGCGGCCGAGGGGAGGGGGAGGGTCAACAAGGGGAGCTCGGGAAGAGGCTGCAAGAGACTTACAGGTGACATGTTGTTGGTGAGCGTAGTGTAGGAGACTATCGATTGCTATCCCCCGAGTGAGTGAAGCGGAACCAACCTGCGATTCGAGCGAACCCGGTCGAGGGCAAAGGGAGGGAGCCGCTCGCTTCCGTGAGCTGAACCCGTGGCGCTTTGCCCGCCCATATCGGCGCATCTCAGAGCGGGAAACGCGGACACTGTTTTCCCGTACAGTCTCAAGAGCTTACGCTTCCTTTGCCGTCTTGAGCAAGTCCCAAGAGGATCGCCGAACCTCTCAGTCTCCCGAGACGTACCTTCGCAACGCCCTGCTTCTCGTTGTAAGGCCTTCCTGCAGGGAGCAGACGGGGCTCGGTGCGGTGGGCCTTTGCGTACTAGATCCTGCCCTGTTGCAGCGGTTCAAGAAGAAAGGAGGCGAGTCGACTTGGCGCCTGCGAGAAAGTCGGCGGAGGGGCAACTTGGCTTTCGCTCGCATCCTCGACTTGAACCTCGACTGACTCGGCGCTCTCGTACAAAGCTTGCTTGAAGCTCTACTCGACAGCTCTCTTTCAACATGGCCGCTCAGCCGGTGGACCGCTTGCCTACAGCCCCTTCCTTCGCTGGTGCTTGGAGTCGCCTCAACCCGTCCCTCACCCCATGGATGTGAGTCTGCTCGCCTCTCGAGCAGCTGCAGGAGCTACTTTGGCTGTGGTTGAAGCGCCCTGTAGCCTTCCTGCAGCTTCAGAGTGGCCGCCTGAGCCTGCAGCTAATCCTCTTCGCTTTGCGTTTTGCAGCGCGGACGTGATTCGGGACATGGGCTTCGAGCAGATGACTCCCGTACAGGCAGCTACCATCCCTCTGTTTATGCAGCACAAGGATACCGTCGTCGAGGTGAGCCAGTTCGCTCTAGCTCTTGCAGCAAACGAGCGCGAGCTCATCCTTCACTTCCTTTCGCAGGCCGTCACTGGATCAGGCAAGACTCTGGCATTCGTCGTGCCGGTGCTAGAGAAGCTCGTTCGTCGTGAGAGGCCTTTGGGCAAGCGCGAGATTGGCGCCATCATCATCTCGCCAACTCGGTGAGCTCTCCTTCTCTCGAGCTTATTCTCGGCGATTTGCTAATGTCGCGTTTCCGTGTACCTCGGCAGCGAGCTCGCTACGCAAATCCATTCCGTGTTCTCCCACTTCATCGCCGCTCAGCCCTCCACCTCGACCACTCCTGCCCTCCCCGCCCCCCTCCTCCTCATCGGCGGCAACTCACTCCAGAGCGACGTCAAGGCGTTCTACGAGAGTGGCGCCGACATCATCGTAGGCACGCCTGGACGACTGGAAGAGTTCCTGTTGGGAAGCAGTAGCGTGGGTCCCAAGAACCGCAGGTCGGAAACGGCGGTCGGCGTTGGAAGCACGAAGGAGTTGGAGGTGCTCGTCATGGACGAGGCAGATCGGTGCGTGAAGAGTGCTCGACGCTGCGAGAGAAGTCGTAAGCTCACTCGGTTTCAATTCGCAGTCTCCTCGACCTCGGTTTCACTCCCACCCTCAACCGCCTGCTCGCTCATCTGCCCAAGCAGCGCCGAACCGGTCTCTTCTCCGCTACCATGACCGATGCTCTCGGCCAGATCGTCCGCGTCGGGCTTCGCAACCCTGTTCGTGTGCAGGTCAAGGTCGAGGCCAAGATGCAGACGAGCAAGGGCAAGGAAGTGGCTGCCGACCGCCGGACCCCAGCGACGTGAGTTTACTGTCTCGTTTCAGCCCGACGAGGCTAATCGCTCTCGCCCATTGCAGCTTGCAGAATGGTTACGTCGTCTGCGAGGCGGACGAGAAGTTTGTCATGATGGTCCGCATCCTCAAGCATGAGCTCGCGCAGGATTCGGCTCGCAAGTTCATTCTCTACTTTGCAACCTGCGCCTGCGTGGACTACTTTTACAAGGTGGGTTGCGACTCTCCGTCTCACAAGGCTCGTGCTTATCGCTTCGACTGTATACAGATCCTCTCCGTCCTCCCCGAGCTCTCCGACTTTTCGATTCATTCGCTCCACGGCCAGATGTCGCCTACTCGTCGCTCCTCCACCTTCGCCGCCTTCACTGCTCTCCCCGCAGAAACGCCGGGCGTCCTACTCTGCACGGATGTCGCCGCCCGTGGACTCGATTTGCCCGACGTTGATGTTGTGCTGCAGATCGACCCGCCTCAGGATCCCAAGGTCTTCTCGCATCGCTGCGGTCGAACGGCGAGGGCTGGTCGTGAGGGCAAGGCGGTGGTGCTGCTGAACAAGGGCAAGGAAGAGGATTATGTCGGTGAGTGTGCTCCCTCTTGACCGTGCTCGCCGCGACGATGGCTCATCTCTCGGTCCTTGCTCGCGCAGAGTTCCTCAAGGTTCGCAAGGTCCCGCTGCGCCCCTTCACCTACCCAAGTACAACGGGCTTCAGCACCTCCGACGATGCCAAGAACCTCGCCTCCGAATTCCGCAAGGTTGCCCTCACCGACCGCGACATCTGGGAGCGAGTGAGTCGCTCGGCCGAGCATGCGCTTCGACTTGAGCTCACCACTCTCGCTTTTCACAGGGCACCAAGGCGTTTGTCTCGTTCGCTCGCGCTTACTCGAAGCACGAGGCATCGTACATCTTCCGCATCAAGGATTTGGACCTCGTCAAGCTTGCCAGGTCGTTTGGCTTGCTCAAGCTTCCCAAGATGCCCGAGATGAAGGGCAAGGAGGACCAGTGGGAGCATATCGAGATCGACGTGAGTGGCGTTTCCCTTCTTATTCAGTGGACCATTACTGACATCGTTCTCGCAGTGGGACAACTACGCCTACGCCGACAAGGTGCGCGAGAAGCAACGCCGACAGGAAGCGGCGGCCATCAAGGCGTCGCTCGAGGCTCGTCAAGGCAAGCGTGCAGCCGACGGTGCACCCGCCACCGAGGCCGAGGTGCCCGACACCAAGAAGGCAAAGAAGGGCAAGCCAACGCAGACCAAGGCGTGGTCGGCGAAGGAGGACGCCGAAGCCAAGGCCAAGTTGCGACGGGAGAAGAAGCTCAAGAAGCTCAAGGCGTTAAATGGCAAGGTGATTGTGCACTCGGACGGCGAGGAGGAGGTGCAGGACTGGAAGGAGGAGCTCGCGGCGGCGAAGAAGGCCAAACGGGAGCAGAAGAGCACGGCGCCCACGGGCACGGGCGACAATGTCGGCTTCGAAGGCCTTTGAGCGGGGGGTTTTTTACAAGGTCATTTGGCCAGGTTTTTCTGCTGCAGTCGACTACTGTACCCGGATTCGGTCAGAAGCAGCGACCGAGAACGTCAATTGAGAGCTGCTCACTTCGCGCTGGCGCTGGTGCCTCTCCCCTGGAGCTGCACTTGGCCGCTTCGCTCTCTCCCTCCAGCCTCTCGCTCCTGCTACGTCTTGACCATCTCTCCCGACCCGCTTGAGCGAGCGCCGTTAGCACCCTAGTGGTCGACTACATCTTCTGCGACTGTACCTCACTCACCCGAAGCCGTCCAACTCGCGCCAAGGGACTCACTCGTCGTTCGCCTGCCAGCCCGCCCCCCTCCTCTCCGCCCTCCCTTGAACCTCTCGCCGGACTCGTCGACTAACTCGCCATGGCTCGTGGAAACAATGTCCGCTCAATGTAGGTCCTTCTGCTGCTCTCCTGCTCTCCTGCAGACCAGTCGCTGATGGCTCTTTGTTCGCCTTGCTTGGTTTCGAAAACAGCTTCACCCATCCTGGCTTCCTGGTGACTATGGTCGTCGCTGTAGCTGGTTGGTTCGCTGCCTTCATCGGACGTGAGTGCAGCATCGTTCCTGTGCAGTTTGAACCGGCCGCTGACCTGCTCGTCTCGCTACAGAGTGTGTGCTCGAAGCCAAATGTGCGCCCCGAACGAGCCATCTCTCTGGCGCTCCTTCACCTACAGGACGCCCTTGCTGACCAGTACTTTCTTCACGCTGCAGACAAGGCTCAGGGAAGCTCAGGCAGCGCCGTCGGAGTTCAATGGTTCGGTAAGGCTGCGTCCAAGCTCTCCCCGCGCGCGAAGGCGAGCTAACGACATTGTGCTCGCTACCAGGCATTTTCCTGCAGCTCATCATGATCATCGCCGTCTGTGTTACCCTTGCTGGCGACTCGGTCGGACGAAACCGCTTCCAGGTGAGTACAGTCCTGCAGATCTGAGCTTCTCCCCGCGCCGAAGCTCTGGTTGCGAGAGGCAGGCTGTTGACATCACCTTGCTTTGCGCGCGGCAGGTCTCCATCTTTCTCGCCATCACGGTCGTCTTTGCTGTCCTCGGTGTCAAGTGAGTTTGTTGGTTCAAGGCGACGCCGAAGGGAGGGGCTATAGAGCGGGAGCTGATCGTTGCTCGGGGTCGGCCGCGTCTTTCTTCAGCACGGGAATCTTTAGCGACACCACCTACCAGCTCGCCATCGGAGCAGGATGGCTTCTCCTCGCCATCGTTGATGTGAGTGTCGTCTCGCGATGTTCATCTCCCGGCGAGACGGCTGACAGTTTGGTTTCGCAGATCCTCTGGCTTCTCTACTTCACCTCCGAGGAGGATGCCATCGCCTTCCGCATCTTCAACACTGGCTCGCGCGGTGGCTTCTCCCAGGGTGTCGTCAACGGTCGCGGACAGGGCAACGGCAACCGCGCCTCGATGGCTCACGGAGGCGCCGCCGTCTCCTACTCGGGTGCAAACAGCTACTCGGGAGGCAAGGGAGGTCTCGGACAAGGACCTGCCGGTATGAGCGTCGGAGATCTCAGTCAGGGTCACCACGACGATGGAAGGACCCCTACGATCGGTGGAACCAGCCTCATCGACGGCCAGGGATCCGCCGAGCCAGAGTACCTCATGAAGGCTCGCGCTCTTTACTCCTGTGAGTACCCTCCCCTTCGTTATCTGTGTTGGAGAGGCTTGGCCCGCTGACCTCGTGATTTCACAGACTCGGCCTCGCCCGACGACCCCAACGAGATCTCGTTCGCCAAGGGCGAGATTCTCGACATTGTCGACAACAGCGGCAAGTGGTGCGTACAGACTTTGGTGGCTTCCCGAGGCGCGGTCACTGTCGCTGACTTCTTTCGCCGCTCAACAGGTGGCAAGCTCGCAAAGCCGACGGCACACGAGGAATCATCCCATCAAACTACATGGGTGAGCTCTCTCCTGCTTGGACTTTTGCGACGTTTTTTGCTGATTTTGACCTCCTCCCTTCTACCAGTCCTCACCTAGGCTCGCCATGCCCGTCGCCGAGCTGAACCCGCCTGCGGTTCGCCTTCTCATCCCCTCGATGTGATCAACCTCTCCTCTTTTACCCCTTTTCCACCCGCCTACTAGTCTTTTTCTTAACCCCCTATACCATCTTGTATCGTCTTGGTTCACTGCACAATCATCTTGTCAATTCCCTAACGGCGCTCGAAGCAGAGTTCGCGAATCCGCTCGCCCCAGCCATGTCTAGCGAAATGCGAGCTTCCAGGAGAGAGATACGCTATACAAACTCTACTTCTTCTTGTTGCTAAGCAGACCCTGCAGCTGCCCTACCAAAAAGTCCCTTCCTTCGCGCGAAACGGAGGGGTTGGTGGCGAGCACTCCTGCCGCCCGCTGTACGACCTCGTGCTTGCCCTTGCCCTCTCCCACAGTCGCTCCCGCCGTCCACCTCGAGTAGTCGCCCCTGACCTCCCTCCTAGCTTCCAAGCGAGCCTTCTGGCTTCCCTCCTCGGCTTCGGCTCCCTGGCCAATGTCGGCGCGTAGAGCGGCGGCGTTGTTGCGGAGGTCTTGCGCGATGAGGGAGGCGAGGTCGAGGGAAGGGTAGTGCACCTTGGAAGGAGGAGCAGTAGGGGTGACGGTCGGCTCGGAGGCTCCCACGTCGACGGGCTTGGTCTGAGCACGGGGTTTGCGAAGGGCGCGAGGGGTACGGGGAGCGCTGGTGGTGGTGGTGGGTCGGCGACGAGAGTTGGGGGAAGAGGAAGTCGATCCACGCGAGTCGTCGCCGCGACGGTTCTGTTGACGAGGGTTCGAGTTGAAGCGAGAAGAGGCGACCTCCGAGCCAGCGATGGGCGCCGAGATGGCCGAAGCGTCGGCGTCGTAGAGTCCTCCTGCAGCCTTCCTGCGACTGACGAGCTGTCCTCCCAGTTGGCCCGCCCTCGACCTGATCCTTGCACCTTGCGATCCCTCCCCTCCCTCCTGTTGCTCCTGTTGCCTCCTAGGTTGACGCTCTCCCTGCTGTTGCTGCTGAGGACGACGTTGACGGTTGAACCCTCCGCTGGTGGTGGAGGCGACGCTGTCTCGGTGCTGTACGGTACTGCTCACCGCCTGAGCGAGCAGGGACGCAGTTTCTCCTCCCTCCTCGCGAACTTTGTTGAGGTGGGGCTTGCGCTGCTTGGACTGGCGCTCGTGCGAGTTTTCGGTGAGGGGAGCCTGTTGGGCGGCGGACGAGACGGCTGGCGACGAGGTGGAGAGGGAGCGGAGCAACTGAGCGGTGGCCAGGCGGCTCGAGGTGGATTTGAGGGTCGAGATGAGCACTGTAGTGGAGTAGGCGGTTAGTTCAGTTGCCCTATGCAGCTCTTGTGGGCGACCTACTGATGGTGACGATGTGGTGAAGGCGGAGAGAAGCTGTTAGGAAAGTCGCGAGCAA
This sequence comes from Leucosporidium yakuticum, assembly GCA_019775505.1. Classification (NCBI taxonomy): domain Eukaryota; kingdom Fungi; phylum Basidiomycota; class Microbotryomycetes; order Leucosporidiales; family Leucosporidiaceae; genus Leucosporidium; species Leucosporidium yakuticum. The sequence goes on from JACWFO010000222.1 coordinate 181,493, forward strand.
TTCGCTCCTTCCTCCTGGCGTTCATTCGTCGCTGATCTCATGTCACTCGGTCGAGGCTCCAATGGTCATGAGAGCTCAGTCATACCTCTGAGTTCAAGTCCGCTGCTCTGCGAGTGCTTTAAGCGCCTCTTCATTTCAGCTCGACGCGCTTCTTCAGCTCCCCCTTCGCCGAGAAGGCAATTCGCTTGGAGGGCGAGGCAGAATCTCGCCCCAAAGTATGCTTTCGGGTGGTACTCTTTGCGTTGCTCTGTTTGCATCTCACGAGCAGAGCAAACCCCCAACCCTGACTGAGTTCTCCCCTCCGCCGAGCGCAGAACTTCGCCGGGATCCTGCTCCCGAGGCCTTCCTCTTCGTTCTCTTGCGCCAGTACAGCTCTCGACCACTCGTCTGGTGCTCCTCGCCTCCTCCGCTGCGACATGTCATTGGCAGCGAGCTGTAACGGGAGGCGCCTCGTCGGTCGAGCGGTAGGCCGTTCCCTCGGCGATCCCTTCGAGGAAGGGCATGTGAGACGAGGCCGAGGGCACTTCTGCACGCGGGGGTACGAGACGGTACAGAGAGCAGGGGTTGTGTGCTGTAGGCCTTTGCTGAGGCGAGGGGCGAGGTGCGAGACGTCGACGAGAAGGGCGAACTTGGGCGAGTTGGGGCCCGGGGATCGGCTGCCGCAAGTTTCAGTCAGTGAAATCCTCCGAGTTGGCAACAATCTGCAGTAGACCATCGAATAGTAGATGTGCTTGATGCCTGAGAGTCTGTGCTATACTGCAGATGATGGGCGTGAAAGCGAGCAAGCAAGCTGGCACTTTGGACAAGCCGAGGCTGAGAGTCGGCAAGGGAGGGAGGGAGCAGTGTGGGAGGAGTTGAAGAGATGTAGAGAGACAAGGAGAGATTTGGTCGTACATATTACATTTGTATTATTGCCATTAAGCTGCACCGGACGGAGGGTTCAAGTGAGTAGCAGCTTGGAGCCGATCTCGGCGTTGGCAACTTGGGCGTTGGCTCCTCGGTCGTTCTGCAGCTCTTCTATGCCCCGTCCGCCTTCTTTCACATCAGGAAAACAGGATCGATGGCCGAGCGGTCTAAGGCGCTAGACTCAAGTATTAGTACAACGTACAAGCTTCCTCGATTCTCGAGGTGCATTCTAGTATCGAAAGATGCGTGGGTTCGAGTCCCACTCGATTCATTTTTTGCGCTTCTGAAACAAGCGCAAGTACAAGCACATTTTTTGCTCCTGCACCACGCAGCAAATCCTTTGCGTTCTGCTCAATTTTGCACAGCCGGGCAATTTCCTATCACCCTTTGTGATGGTTGCCCTTGCTGTCTCAGCCTGTCTTCTTCAACCCATTCTCAGAATCTCCTTGCCCTGGCACTACAACCTTTGTAAAAGGATAGACACAGGACATGGACATTCCGCTCTTTCTCCTTGCTGCATCAACTTGGCCAGCATTAACATAGCTCACTGTATGCCACTACCAACTCGTACCCTCTTCTCTCTAGCTCCACCCTTCACCACCCTTTGCCACACATAGGGACACAACAGCACAGGCTAGACAGCATGGTGTTAGCACTTGGGATGCCACTGACATCAACCAAGCCTCTATAGCTCAGTGGTAGAGCACATGCCTAGTACTCACTCCAGAGTTCAGCATGAGGTCCTCAGACCTCAGTCCTGGGTGATGAGCTGGAGAAGGGGAGTGTGGTGGAGTACAGGCTCTGAGCTGTAGGTTGAGAGGGGGGGGGGGACTCCCCCCAAACGCTGCACAGCAAGCCCCTACCGTTCTCGCACCCCTGACGGCCCTCCCCCTTCCCAACGACCCTTCAATTGCGACTTTTCCCCTTCCGTCTTGTCGCCGCTTGCCTCCTCCTCATCAACCCTCGCTACCTCTTCAACCTCAACTGCTCGATCACCTCACAAAAGAACTTGTGTGGATTACAGCGACCTCTACGGAGAGCTGGAAGAAGCCGAGGGTCAGGAGTGGGAGCAAGAGAGGTTGCTGACAAGAACGAGGGTTGCCACCCCCATCCCTGAGGGTCTGGAAGTGTTGGTAGAGGCGGAGTTGAGGAGTAAAAGTGAGAGGGAGTGAGGGGAGCGAAGAACGAGGGCGCTGGAGGTAAAGGAAGGCGTGCTAGGCGAGGAGGAAGGGGGGAGGGAGTTGGGGAGGAGCACCAAGAACTTAGAAGGGCTAAAAGGAGGAACGAGGGAGGGGGAACAGAGGAAAAACGGCGGAGGAAAAGGGGGAGAAGGGCTAGCCATGGGATGTAGACAAGTAGAGACTTTTGGGGCGCAGATTTGAGGTTTCTCGTAGTTGCCTCTTAAAGGCTCTTTCTGTCAGCAGGAGGCTGCTCGCGGCGAGCAGCCGTCGCTTTCCATCTCTCGCTTCGCTCTCTCCTTCGCTTCTCCTCCTCCTTTCCTTTCCTTTCCTCCCTTCAGCTTCCCTACTTCCCTTTCCTTTCCACTTTCTAGTAGCTTCCATCCCTTTGTCTCCCCCCCTTTGTTCCCCGCGCCTCGGCCTTCACAGCGGGAGGACATTTGGGCGGACCCCCCTTGGTAGCTCTCTTCTTTAGACTTTACTTGACATCGACTTTGCTTCACACCTTCTTCTACATCGGCCAGCAAGAGGTTCCCTTACTACAGGTGATCCCTCTCGTAGCCCAGCGCTCCCAGGACCTTCAGACTTGGATCGCGCGCTGTACTCGCTGCACTCTCAGCGCATTGTATCTGCAGCTATCATCCTAGCGCCTTGTATCGGCTGCTTTAGCGCTTTCGAACTGCTAGGATCCCTCAGCGCGTTCTCGCTGCTTCGTGTTGTTGCTGCTCAGAGCGCACTTCTCGACCGCCAGCAACGGCTTGCTGACACTTTCTCTCTTTCTCTCTTGATCTTCAGGCACCTGCAAGCACAAGAATTCACCCATATTCTTAGTGTTGCTAAACTTCTTGCAAGCTCTTGATCGTCGGCTCTTCCCTACACCCTTCTCTCCGTCTCCTTCCTCGACTCGTCTCCCGCTCCCCTTCACCTCCTCCTTTCTTCCTCTCCTTTCCACCTATCCTCCCCCTCGTCAAAAAGTCAAAAAGGTTTCTGCTTACCCCTACACACCTACACCACTCTCAGCCCTCTTCACCCCTCCTCCCCCTCGAATCTCTTGCCCGCCTACTCCCCTCTCTCTCTCTCGAGTCTCGCTTGCCTTACTTGCCACTTAGTTAGCCTCTCCTCTTGTTCTTTAGTCTTATTAGAAACTCCTCGATTAGCTCTACCTCCTAGTACTCCCCTTGAGCCCTCTACCTCTCTCCCCCGTCAGGCAACAAGCCGCCAATGTACCTTAGCGGGTGGAGGAACGGAGCGGAGCAAAGAAGCTTTGGCAGGTGTTAGTGGTAGAGGATGCCGAGTCGAACGGTAGGCTACCATTAGCGGTTAAAGTAACGGGAAATTTCAGCTTTTGGAGGCAACGGTAAGGGTAACGGTAACGGCCTACCGTTAACGGTGTAACAGCAACCGTTAGCGGGCTTGACGCCACCGTTAACGGTTTCAGAGGGAGAGAGAGGGCGCCAAGTGCTCGTCAGCAAGGTTTTCTGTCAAAGTTGACCTGGGGCTCCCAAACTTCGACAGTGGCTCGCTACAGTGTCTCTTAAGCGAATGGCAGTGCTCTCTACTCTCTAGCAGCTCGTTCCAGCTCGTTCAAGATGTCAGTTGAGCACCTTTTGCAGCGTGAGGAGTAACGGTGAGCGGTAACGGTACAGGTATACCGTTACCGGTACACTCGAAACTGTTACTGGTATACCGGTACCGTTACCGTTACCATTAACGGTTTCGACATGCTCTAGTTAGTGGGCTTTCAGACATAAGTCAAGGACAAGAAGGCGGCCTTGAGGGCACGGTCGTGCAGAACCTCGAGTGCTGACTTCTTGCGCGACCAGGCTTGCGCTTCTCCTCACTCGTTGTGGTCCTCCTTGACCCATTTCCCTGTCCTTGCCAAGCTCATAAGTCCTCCTGAGCAGCAGTACAGTGTACAGCTTGCTTACTCGTCCCTCTCAGGTTGCACTACAGCACTCATTGAGCCCGTACGTCAAGGAAGCTGCTTCCCGCCTGACCTTCCCCTCCCCCTTTGCAGGCAACAGCCTTGTCCTTGTTGATCGACCGTTCTCCTACAGGCTGCACATCGTCGCTTCCCTTCAGGTGAGCGCTGGAAGCACGCCGCGCTTGCCGTTTGCCCTTCTAACATCGTCGCTTCCCTTCAGCGTGACTCCCCACAGAGAGTTTTGGTCCCCGCCCACCATCCCTTATTTCATTGTAGTTCAGTATAGCTTGCACCAATTCCTCTTACTTTGCCAGTCCTCCACCTTCTACTGCAACACACACCTCTTTTCAGCTACTCCTCGTCCCGCAAGAACTACACGAGCCAAACTATTGCCGAACCCCTTGTCTGTGAAGGCCCAAGCGCCTCTGTCCGTGGGAAAGCAATAGATAGGGGTTCAGTAGTTCTGTAGTTGAATACAGAGGTACTTGCTGTAGTACAATAGGACCTTGATTGACTGGCTTGTTTGCTTCTCCCAAAGGCTCACTCAGGGCTTCCTCGAGTGTTGGGTCGACTCTTAGGATTCCAGATGAGAATAGGAGCGAGAGAGGCAAAAGCTCTCTCTTTGATAGTCCACAAAACAACCCCTATCTTCCTGTTCTCTTGTAGGAACTTCCTACTTGAAAGTCGGAAGTCCCTCCGCTTCGGTCGGGGCTTCCTCCCCTTTGGTTGGAGGCCCCTCCCTTGGGTTTGGTCTATCTGGGGGAGTCTAGGCCGCTAGGGAAGGTGACTGCTATCTTTGGAGAACTACCTACAGCCGGTCCCTTGGTGGAGGAGCTGACTGAGCACCAGTGCTCCTGGAAGCGAAGGAGGAGCCTGAGGAGGGAGCTGCCTGAGTCAGAAGGCCCGCTACTCTGGTGTAAGAGGCGGCTGGCAAGCGAGCAAACTCTTGCTCTCCTTCCTCTCTCTGGCCTTGCCAGCTCACCCACAACACCCCCTTTACTCACTTCTCTCCAGCCCCTCACATCGTCCTCCTTTGTCAGCTCTTTCCTGCCTCACTGCTCAGCCAAGGCAGCACCGGTCTCGCCACTTCACCCAGCAACACCACACCAGTCCAAGGTGTGGATCTTCACAAGAGGTGAGGAGAGTGCGACACACCCCTCGGCTTGTCGGGATGCATCAAGAAAGGATGATCAAGATAGCCATCAATTACAGGGTGATCAAGAAGGACTAGGACAACTAATTGACTGGAAGGAGATATAGGATTAGTAAGAGAAGGGAAGGAGGCTCCTGACCTTGCCCGGGGCAATAGCTTGGGCAAGGGGCAAAGGGGCAAGGGGCAAGGGGCAAATGCCCTGGGCAAGCCCAGCTGGATATAAAAGACCTCTCACAGCCTTCTCTCTCTCTTTGTTCTGAGATTCACATCAAAGGCTTGACAGTATGGTGGTGCCAGCAGAACCGGTGTAGTTGAGTAGGAAGGAAGAGAGCGGTGGACACTGGGGGGATGTGCAAAGGGGAGGGAGTGCAAAGGGAGGGAGATGTAGGGGATGAGGCAGTAGCAGGCTCCACAAGCGTAGTAGTAGGGTGTAATGAAAGGGTTCTAATGCTGCAGGGAGATGTAGGGTGTTTGGTCATTCAGTCAGTCTTGAGGGTGTTCATTTGGCGGAGGGTCTGAGGGGAAGGGATGGTGAAGGGAAGGGGAAGGGGCTGCTGAGAACTGGCAGAGACGGGCTGCTGCTACTGCTAAAGGACTACTAGAAGCTTGCGCTGGGTGATGGATGGATAGATGGCAAGGGGGAAAGGCTTGCAAAGGGCTAAAGCAAACGCTGAGGCCCCTACTCAGCTCAGCTACTCATCAAGCTACAGAGTCCTCTCCCCCCCACCCCTTCACAGACAACTTCCCCCGATCCCTACCCATCTGCCCTCCTCCATTACTCAGCTGCAAGCCCCTTTGACCTCGGCCAAGCTTCACTACTCTGACTCCTCCCAAGGCAACAACAGGCTCCATCTCCTGCACAATAGAGGTTGGAAGTTGGGATCTGGGCAGGGTCCGGGGTGGGGACTTGAGTCTTGCAGCTTTCCTCATTGAGGCTGCAGGTTTGTCTCACTTTCACTTTGCTGTACCATTGTAGTAGAACGGATGTGTACTCAAGGCTGCAAGGCTGCAGTACAACTACGCCCATTGTTGTGCCTACAGCTTTTGCCATGTGTTACTTTGAGCCTTCAGGTGTTGCACCTCAGTGGCTCAGCTGTGTTGGCATCTACTATTCACCCTCTTGCGTGAACCTTTCACCCACCCTCTTCCCTCTAGCTCCACCCTTCACCACCCTTTGCCACACATAGGGACACAACAGCACAGGCTAGACAGCATGGTGTTAGCACTTGGGATGCCACTGACATCAACGAAGCCTCTATAGCTCAGTGGTAGAGCGCATGCCTAGTACTCACTCCAGAGTTCAGCATGAGGTCCTCAGTTCGATCCTGGGTGGAGGCAGTTCTTTTTTGTTCGGGGTGGCTCGACCCCCACTGCAAGCTTTTCATTTTGCACCTGCTCTCTTTCATACATCTGCATTGCAAAGGGGAGCAGAGTTGAATTTCTTGCTCTCCACCTACAGTGCTATATTTGTCCTTCCAGCTGCAGAAGTCCCAAACAGAGATGCTGCAGCTGCTGTCTCTGGGAGAGGTCAGAGGGAACACAGTAAGAGCGGAGGGAGACTGGCAATAGCCCTCCTGCCTTGAATGAACTCCACCTTGTCTGAACATGCTTAAGACATGCCAAGAAAGTGAAACCTTGGAATCAGCAATGGCTCCGGTGTTGTCGCCGAGGAGAGGGACGGGCTCGTCGCTACCGTATCCCATCTCATCCTTGAGGATCTTGAGAGCTTGCGCTTGAGTGGCTCCATGGGTGAGGGCGACGAGCTCGGCTTCGGTCGACGAGAGAGCTGGATCCTTCTGCTGC